>MU860349.1:0-24319 GCA_033296875.1 Achaetomium macrosporum | reverse complement strand
ATATGGAAGATACGTGTCGCGGTGGAAAAGTGGCCGGCTCGCTTATCATGTACGTTTCTCTTTTTTAATCTTCTCTTTCTTTCTAATCTTCTCTTCCTTTTTTACCCTTTTCTTTTTGATCCTCTCTTTCTTTTCTTGTAGAAATTTGATTTTATTGCTTTGACTTCTCCTTCCTTAAACTGTCGAGGTTGACTTTGGCGTAACGTTACGGCTTTTATAACCACGGAGACTCGGAGAGTCAGGTTGGACAAGATTCCACCGGGCCGATCCCCCAGCTGGCGCCAGTGTGGGCCCAACACGTTTTTGCTGAGTTCCCGATCCGGTTCCCAAACCCCACAGGCCAGAAACCAACCAGGACCCGAGGTCGGTGAGGTCTGAGCAGCTTTGCGGATGACGGGCTGAACACGACGAAATGCGTGCAGCGATTCAAGATCCAGGCCCGGGCTCTCATTCACCACGACACAGAACGCGGCGCCAAGTGACTGCGACTTCACCGGGGCGACACCGCATCAAATAGTCGGACAGGCAAAGCCATCAGCAGCCGATGACACACACACCACACCACCGGGGACCCCCGAAACACCAGAATTAATTCCGAGACACCGGGCTCCTGCTGTCCATGAGTACCTCACCGCGGCCACAAAAGCGGACCGCGAACACGTGCGTCACGTGCCGTGCGCGCAAAGTCCGATGCGACGGCCGGCGAGGCGTCTGCACCAATTGCGAGCGGCTCGGCTTTGGCTGCTCGTACGATGAGAATGTGAGCGTCGAGGTCGTCCCTGGCGAGAGCAATGGGCCCGCCATTTCGGTGCCCCGCCGCCGGGTGCGGCAGGCCTGTCAGAACTGCCACGCCAGAAAGGCGCGATGCAGCGGATCAATGCCGAGTTGCGACCGGTGCCGGGCCCACGGCTTGGAGTGTGTCTACCGGCCCGGGAAACGGTCACTGCCATTGCCACTGCCGCTCGCGACCGCCTCTGCCGCCCCGTCGCCGGGAGCGATGATGCACGAGGATGTGCCGATGAGCCAGGGTGGATCCAACGACTATGGCACCTCCAGCAGCACCGCCAGCCCTGTCCCGGCCAGCATGGACCAGACAGACCCCGACGACGCTCTTGCCCTGCGAGCCTTCGACAACTTCTTCCGCCACATCCACCACATCGCAATGTTCTCCTTCCTGCACCGGCCGTCCCTCATGGAACGCTACCACGCAGGGGGGCTAGACCGCGCTCTCGTGCTTGCCCTGGTCGGCATCACGTCGCTCCTGACAGATCTTGGCCCGGGCATGGAGGAGTACGGCAACCGGTGCATGGAAGAGGCTGTGTCGCTATGCCTGGCAGGCCTTGAGAAGCCCACCGTCCCCCGTCTGCAGGCGTTAGTCCTTGCCATCAAGCACCGGATCCTTTCCAAGCGCTTCTCGGGCGCCTTCATGCTCCTCGCCATCGCCAGCCGGTTCGCCACGGCTCTCCGGCTGAACCACGAGAACCCGGATCTCTGCTTCCTCGCACGAGAGGCGCGCCGTCGTGTGATGTGGTCGATTTATATGATCGATGCGTCGATATCGGTGGGCCAGTCCGAATTCGCCCTCTGGGCAGATGCTGAGCATCAAATCCACCTGCAGCTCCCGTGCAACGAACGAAACTTTGACTTTGACTTGCCAGAGCCGACAGAGCCGCTCCGGCCGCCAGGCCCCGACCCTGGAGGTGTGGTTCCGCCGCTACCAGATGTGCTTGGCCTCATGGCGCTGCATATCCGCCTCCACTGGATGCGCAGCCGTATCTTGCAATGCACCTCGAGAGCGGCAGCCTCGCCTTCCGCGGATGTGCTGGCCGTGCTGCCAAGTCAGTTGGCCGAGTTCTCGGCGGAGCTCGAGGTGTTTGAGGCGAGATTGCCGGTGTCTTTCCGCGGGACGGAGGCTAACTTTCGGCTCCGCAGCTATTCCGCGAGGCTGGGCATCTTCATCATGACCCACGTCTGGTGGAGGCAGTGTCATCTCGATCTTTACCGTCTGTTCCTCCCGGGCCTAAAGGATGCACTTGGCCCCGCCGCTTTGCAGCAAATGGACCCTCGTTTCGTCAGGCATAAGCGTCAGAGTTGCTACGAGCATGCGAGAGCCATGGCGGATATGTTCTCGCAGCTGCTGAGTCTCAGCAGTAGCAAGACGCCGGTGGCCGACTTGGACTTGCCGAGCTGCGCCTTGCAGTGCTCCAAAGTGCTGTACCACGCCTTGCAGACAAATGCGGGTGATCTTCCAGGCTTCACGCAAGAACGGGTGCGGGAACTTGCCACAGTCTGTCTCCGAGCCGCTCGGCAGTCCACCCCCGGGCCGGCGTCTGCCAGTATTGTAGGTTTCTTCCCTTTCCCCCCATGCCTTACGCGAGAAGCCCACTTACGCAACTCTGCTCAGCAAGCGGACATTGAACGGCTTATCGCCAACGGCCTGTCGCTGCCAGAGGTTCCACCTGGTGGTTTACCGGACCGCGCTCGCGGTCTCGCCGCCGGAATGGACACACCGTACCTCGCACCACATGCACCCACCCGAGAGACGAACCACCTGCAAATGGGCCCTCCGCTTCCGTTGGACCAAACACACGCAGGAGCTGTTCCGCCGATGACATTGCCAACACCGAATCTCTCCCCCATGGCAGCGCTAAACCTGCCCATGGCTGACGCAGTGATGCCTGCTGCTCCTAGAGTTGCGCCTTCCGAAGCGAGCGCCGTGACGAGTGGAAGTAATGCCTTTGAAGAGGTGGCCGACGGGCTTAACTTCGGACCGGAGCTGTTCGGGTTGGATTCTTGGTCTGTCTGGGCAGATATTCAGCACTTTCCCGGCGGCGGCATCACGTAAGGCCCAGCATGCGGAATGTAACCATCTTTTGCTGCGTTGGGTTGTGGGTATTTTTCTGTGTTTAAATGACTCCAGGCCCCCTTGACGCCAGATGGGGCGTTGATGTCGCCATCTCACGTGCGCGTGGGGTGCATTTGGGGCGTGCAGCGTGGCGTTCTGCGAATGGAGCATGAGCATTTGTTGATGACAACTTCAACATGGAAACGATGCAGAAAACGATGGGTATCTAGGAGTTATGAGGGACTGTTGAAGATGACATTGGATTTTGATCGTATCTCTCTTTCATACACAGCGTTTAGACATTACACAGTATACCTTACATACAACAAAGTGGGATCGGTGACTTACATCCCACCCTGTTCATCCACTACTACGTAATGCATTCGTGAAGTATAAGTTGCTAACTAGAAGCCGCCAGTTAGGAAGAGTGCATTATATATACCTACGGTAGGTAATAGCATACTAGAATACATCGGTAAATGTATCATTATACGGTAAATACCAGGAGGTGCTCATCAACGACAGGATTACTCAAGTATTGAATAGGGCAGTACGGATTGAAGTCATTCCGATACCTCCCCTAGTATCGCCCACGGTACTAACGGTAGGGTTGATCCCTCCGACACAATACTAACCTATCCTCAGCCTCAAGCGTCTCTCTATCATCAAGATGATCAAGCCAGTTGGCCGGCGCCCAGAACTCTGCCCGCATCACCACCCAGACCTTGACTCTAGCCGTGACCCTCACCAGGTCGAGCAGCACATCCAGAAGCAGATTTGTATTATCACGATCACAGACCTCTGGCCGGTCCACGACAATGTGAACACAGCTGTCTTTGATTGTCTTGCTGATCCACTTGACGATCCGAAGCAGGGCGGCCCCGCCAGCCTTGAACTCTTGCCGAGTCCTTGCTCTGTCCTTTGTGCCGGGGGACTCGAGAGGCGATGTCTGGGCCGTTGTCGGAGTAGAATTGGAATGGGGGTAGCTGTAGGTCGAGTGGGAGTAGCTGCTGTAACTGTTACTGGTAAATCGTGCAATCTGCGACCGGATTTCGCTGAGGTCGTCTGCATTGCGGAGAACGGCAGGGTTGTCCTTAAGGAGACGGAAAATGATGCTGGACAAGATGTTCTTATGCTGGTCTCTGGATTGGCAGAGATGGTACGCGATCTGGAAGGGGCGCCCATGTAGGCTCTTGCTGTTCTCGGCGTCGGTAAGATTCTTTGCTTTGCTTGGCAAATGGGCGCGTATGAATTCGGCAGTGGGCTCAGAGAGCCATGATTCCTGGAGGGTTTGGTCGTTAGATGCGTTGTTGCCGTACAGGACGAACATGGAGGTGTCCGCTCGAGTCCATCTCGTAAACTCGGGAAAGCCGAGCGAGTTCTGGAGCTGTGAGAGACTTAACCTAGCCACATCCTCTTGGTGTCGGTGAAACAGTCCAGAAAGGAGTCCAATGTATTTGCCAGGGCCCCTGTTCTGCGTTTCCGTCGTCTCGATGTTCTCTAGGCCTAGCTCTCGTTGAATGCTGAGCAGGTTCTCTTGCTCGTGTAGTCGTTCCGTCTGCAAGTTCATGAGCACGTGCATTGCCTCTTGCAGTGAATGTCCCATGACAGGTTTCAAACGGTTCCAAACAGGGGTATTGTGTACTGCACCTTCAAGTTTCTGAACCAAGCCTAGATAGAAATTCGATCGAGTCAGTTGCATGTTCATTGTATTACTCTGATTGCCAACTGCTGTGCATGACTACAAATGGACAAGTGCAACTCACTGGCATTATTCTTCTTCAACTCATCCACCTTCTCCGCAATCAAGGCCTCCGTTCTGACACGGACATTGACGAAACAACCTTTTCCTCCATTTCCTCAAACATGCGCGGCGTGCCTATGCTTCGCAGCACTCTCACTGCCCCTTGGTCAGCCTTCGTCTTGCACAATCATCTCAGCAGCAGGCTAGCTGGACTCACCGTAACCGCGGGTCTCAAAGTATTCGATAGATGCCCTCGAAAAATCGACGACATGGATATAGGCATCTGCCAAGAGTCTTCCCAGTTCCTTATCGGCGTAGATCCTTTGGTAGATGTCGAGGTCGGGAAGGCGACCTGTGATCTCCTGCATTGTCGATTGGATGGCCAACTCGCCAGCCGCCTTGTTCTTGACGGTCTGCAGATACTTGATTATAAGTATAGAATAGCAGCAACGTGAAACACCCTGGGGGCTAACTCACAGCAAACAGTAAGGACAATGTGGCACTCGCAACATTCCCGTACTGGGAATCGGCGCGGGCCACCAGATCGACGACTCCCGAATAGGCGCCAAGGAAACGGTCGAAGGTGAGAGAGAACTCTTGCAAGGGCCTCGTAGCTCTACGCCAGCCCCCCCTTCTCCTCCCCCGCAGGTCGGAGTCCTTGGTTTCGAGCGTCTTCCTCTCACCGAGGACGTAGTTACGGAGCTGCTCAAGCGTCATCCATCTCAGCTCTTGTTCCAGCTCGCGCTCGCTTAGCGGGGACTCCGATATTTTGCTATTAGTCCTTTGGCAAAATCTGAGTAGCCTCGTCACCTCAAGCGCTGTGCGTCGGCCAAAGGAGGGAAGCTTGAAACTGGGGTGGCGATAGGGCTCAAGCTTGTCGCAAACTTTGGAGGCTTCATCACTTTTGAACCACTCTTCCCAGCTTTTCGCCTTCTTGGTTCCGTCCATGCCGGATGGGACTTTCAGAACAGTGACCAGCTCGGGTCTCTACGAGTTGGTTAGAGAGTCGTGGTCAGGGTTTGCGAGATCTAAGATAATTTGTCTGCTCAGTTCAGCTTATCAAGCTCAACGAACACAGGCGCTAGGCAAGCGGCTTTCGGTAGGCAGCATATCGCAAGTAGGTATCCCTGTAAGCCTGTGCATAAGGGTATGCGGCCTGATTCTGTCCAACCCCAAAACTGCGCTGTAACCAGTCAAGCGAGCAATATTTCGTAATCAGGCCAATCTCGACGGGCAAGGCTTTGGCGACCAAAAGATCACGAGGTAGGATGGTGGAGGTGTGGAGCGCGGCCACGTCGGGAAGCGAGTGTCAGGGGGGAGTCATACTCTCGTTAGGCGACCGGAATATTGCGACTTAAAGTAATTGACATCTCTTTTCCGGAGCCGGCATGGAGACTACTTCGAAGAGCAACCGGATATGGAGTACGGCATCAACCTCTAACCCGATTCATCATCATATCTCAACATCACATCATCCTCTCCCTGACGGACCCCTGAGAAACTACTACTATTTTGAAGTAAGTGCCGGCATGTGGTTTGTCTGATTTTACAAACAACGCCAGCCTATTGCGGGCTCGTGTCGACTGATCTGCAGAGAGCTGATGTCTAATTCCTTACAAAGGCGCCTTACAACACCAACACCACAGAAAGAAAATTCGTCCTGGTCAGGCTCAGCACGGACAGTCATACCACCCTTACGATTGAAAGCGTTATCTAGAAGTTCCTTGCTTCGACTTCATGCATCAGGTACGTGAGGCTGTGATGGGTCTTGCTGCCCTGATATCCTCCCGAACCGTGAATCCCATAGTTAGAGCTATTGTTCCGCTTCCATCATTGATTGAGCCGCACAAGGCTCTGACCAGATACGTCAGCATTGGTCACATCCACGACGGCAGGGTTACATCACATACAGAAAGTATATGGTCCTGTGCAACATCGCTCTCGGGCCTTTCGAATTTCTCTCACACAGCATAGCACACGGGACAGCCTCTCGAGACATGTCCAGAGGGGGTCGTGCATAGATGAGGCCTGCGGAGAGATGATGATTCGCCTAGATTGCGAAATCATGCAAAGCAAAACGGGAAGAAGCGGGAGGATGTCTCGTCGACAGGTTTGGCGCGAGCCTTGTCAATTGCTAAGATTGAGGAGAGAGACTATAGGCCAGAGATAGTGCAGAAGCCAGGTGTAGACAGCGCGGATAAGCGCCAGGTTCTATATACGCACGTATACATGCAATTCCTCATGCTTCCAAAATCCAGATACAACCAACCACCACGTGTAACCTATCATCCAGATACACCGATATGTAGTACGTACTATACATGTACCCATGTACCTCCGAGGTGCTGCTGAAAGTGCACAGGGCCAGTCTACGTATATCATATAGCATCATAAAGCCTGCTCACCTTCTGCTCTCCTTTGACAACCAGAGCAGTTCACAAGGTTTCCTCGGGATCTGAATGCTTACCTCGGATTAACCGGCCACATCGCTTCAGGTCCACCAACTTCAATTCGTACCGTTTCACCGCTTCGCATATGCCATCAGTAAGTTACTTCCCAGTCCAAGCCGTCTTTAAGCTCCTGCGGTGATGCTTACTGGACTCTCTCATCACAGAAAACTGTCACGATGGGAAACAGGGTGGGTCCAGTCCTTTCCCCGACTTCCGGGCCAAATCCTTCTCAGAGTCCGTAGAGCAGATGAGCACTCGGGTAGGATTCGGCGGGCTCTGGGGTGACCAACTTGGAGCAAAAATACATCTCGTTGCTCGAGTCCAGGATTACCGATCTCGAGCGGCAATTGCGCGGTGTAGCGCCCATCACGCAGGCGCGGGAGAACAATGTAGGCTCCAACTCGAGACACATCAACTTCTGAGCGGGGCATGGCTAACCCGCCATTGTACATACGCAGGGAAAGACTGAAGTGAAGGAAGATACTGCCGACGACGCTGAGGAAGCACGCAAGAACAGGAACGGGGAGGAGGAGGAATCAAGCGACGAGAAAAGAACAAAAGACGCCGGCACGGTATGGACTGTTCTCCCCTTGGCGATAGCCCGGATACGACGTTGCTAACTCTATCCCTAAAGGACACGGACGGCATGCCCGATGACGAAAAGCCGACCGGACACAAGACTCGATACAACATTATCGTGAATCGGTACGATGCTGAGACAGGCAAGCGAGTCGACATCGAAAAGGCCGTCACAAAGCCCAAATCCAAAGAGAAGAAGACAGACAGAGCATTTACATTCCGCAAGTTCCTGAAGCTGACTGGCGGAGACGAAATCTCGGCCCCTGATGGGTCTGAATTCGAGATCGAATCAGAGCCACTGCAGCGTCTCCTGGCCCGGGTCACTTCCTACTACTGGAAACGCAGCAGAGTGACCGAAATGTAGTCGCCCTACCAGACCCTCATCTACTGCTGGGAAACCGCAGAGGCCGAGGCCGAGCGAAACAGGGGCGAGTCAGAAGAGGATACACAGGCAAGGAAGGATCTTAAAGAACTCCTTCTCCTCATCTCGACCTCATCAGGCAACGAGGACGTGGATCAGTTCTTCAAAGACAGACAGACACTGCAGATTTCGCAGAAGGTCACCTTCAGTGCCCTCTGGACCCTGTTCCCGAGAGGAACAGAAATCGTCGGTAAGCCATTCCAAAACCAGGAGCAGCTGTTCTTTGTGTCATCCTGCGACCCCCCTTGCGATTCGAGTTCGGGAAATGCTCCAGAAGAGTTCCACGTCAATTGTTACGGATATGACTGGGACGGCCTCAGTCGGAGCCGTGTGCCTTACCGCATGTCGATTCCTCGGTTCCCCGACAAGAAGGACATCTCTGAATTGCCCTTCTATCCACTGAAGTACCACAAAGATCGTGGCGGGAATAAGGAAAGGACGGAAGACGAAAGCAACGAGAAAGCAATCCAGGAGCTGAAAGAGAGATTGAAGAAACGCGGCGAGGCTTTCTGGAACTTTAGCACTCGGGACCGGGGGAAGCAGATGTTCAGCTATGATGGTTTCGGCTACTACCATCAGCGAGGCGCGGGCCTCTTCCACTCCTCTTCATCCCTGAACGTAAGCGAGGATTCCAGGTCGATCTTTAGCACCTCTGATGACGACTCTCGAACACCTCTCAAGCCTGCAAATCTGCGCATCAAGGGAACCGTGGTGGTCGACTTCAAGTCTTACTACTAGTATCAACCCTCCAAGCAGCCGCTGTTGGGAGACATGACGAGCGGCGTGATCATGGATTGCGACTGTGGCGACTGCCGAGTCAAGTTCGAGCACCTGGCCAGGTTCAGCTGGGACAGGAAGGGCCAGGACAACCCAACGGCGGAGCAACTGATGTTCTTGCCTCCGCGCATCCTCGGATATGCGCTGGAGCAGAAGCGATGGGTGCAGATCGGCGTCAACGACCTGAAGGAACCGCCAGAGGCAGACCAGACCAACTTCGAGGACAAACTGCAGCTGAACGATGAATACAAGAGCCTCATCAAACGGGCCGTTAAGGCTCACAGCGAGAACAAGACCAAGAATATTGTCGACTACGCACCGGAGAAAGGCAAAGGCCTGGTCATCTTGCTCTGGGGTAGGCAATGATTCACCTGTTCTCTTCACTGTCGCTTGGTCTCATCGGTTTGCTAACAACTTCGCAGGTCTACCGGGAGTGGGAAAGACGCCTACCGCCGAAAGTGTGGCAGCACTCGCCGGCAAGCCTCTGTTTTCTGTTGGCGTCTCGGACCCAAGGTCGAGGCAAATTTGCAAAGGGTCTTTGATCTTGCGGGACTTTGGGAGTCGGTGCTTCTCTTGTACGGAAATCTCCGACTTCCTCTGTTTTGTCATGCTCGCCTCTGATTGGGAACTACTAACACGCTCCATGTTTGCAGCGACGAAGCGGATGTCTTCCTCGAGGCGCGAGACTCTCACAAGAACGATATGCAGAGAAGTACCATCGTTTCCGGTACGGAACTTAGCTCACACCGCATTGGGGACTCCTGGCTCTGACCTCTCCGAAACATTAGTCTTGCTCAGAGTGCTGGAGTACTTCAGTGGCATCCTTATCCTGACGACTAACAGACTCAAGTCGTTTGACATTGCCGTGCAGAGTCGCATCCGTAAGTCAAGTTCCATGCACCCGAGATAATCCGGCTCATTTCATCTGCCTGGCTTGCTTATTTTTCGCATGGAAACAAAGGCATTGCCATCGAGTACAAGGACCTCAGCGAAGCGCAACGCCAAAGGATCTTCCTGTCATTCCTGGAACAGCTAGAGAGGAAGAGCCTCGTCGAAAACATGAGGAAAGTCGAGGACTGGGTAAAAGAGACTTGCAAGGAGAACAACTTCAACGGACGCCAGATCCGAAACATCGTATCGACCGCAATGGCTATTGCAAACGCCGATGGGGAGAGACTGGGCCGCAAGCACCTTCAAGAGGTAAAATGCCACGTCAGCGATTTCAAGAGAGCCGCTTCAGGCGCAGGAGACCTTGTTCAGGGCGAACCAGATTGACAACAGGATGTGATGTTGTAGGACCCAGTTCTGTTGGTGATATTTCCCGATGATAGTACCTGTCTGTATCTTACGATCCCTACCAAAATGCCTACCAAAATCTCGCTCAACCTAAGGTAGTCAGATGCGGTTTCCAATCATCACCCCGGTAGAACAAGTTGCGTATGAGAACCATGAATACGCTACTGTTTCCCTGAGACAGGGACAATTCCATCTTCGAGTCCCGGGTGCATATGCCCCTTTGTGAGATATAGCAAATAACTTACAAGTAAACCAAAACGCCCCAACGCCAGTGCTATGCGGTGCTTTTAGATGCATATAAAGCCGATACAAGGTGAGAAAAGAATGAGTACATATCAGATTAGAACCTTGGGTTAGTGTCAGTGGAGTACTAGGCAAACGATAGACAACAACAGTAGCAAGGTGAGCAAGCAACATACCTGATTTCGTAACTCCCAGCCCTTGTCATGTACCTCACCCATTTCACGCTCGAGTAGTTGCTCTTCTCAAACACCTTCAGATACCTGACGAGCAGACCGGAGCTGGTGAACATCAAGAGGCTGAAGTTCATGCTTAGGGGCGGTCGGCTCCAAGCCTTTTGGTTGGTCATGGCAGTCAACTCGGCTTCGGCACTCAAGACGAACTCGCTCTGGCCAGTGAAACGGCCAATCTTCCAGACAATGTTGTTTTCGGACGGTTCGTACTTGGCCTTGCCCTGGGTGCACCGCTCCGTGATCCGAGCGGTGTTGAGCGGTGTGGGAATGCGCACGATGACATTGGTGGCGAAGAGTTTCGACCCGAAGTTTGCGCGTACACCGATGCTGTACTCGACCTTTGTCTTGCCGACCTCGTTGACGATGGCGTGGACTTTGAAAGGAAGGTTGACGTTCTCGGTGGCACGGTAGCGCATCAGCTCGAACTCGCCGTCTGGTGGAACAAAGCTGATGATGCGGTCGCTGTCGAATTTGCCGAGCTTCACGCACTGATGGAACTGGCAATCCTCTAGGGTGACGCTCCCAGCGGCTGCCTTTGTCGCCTTGCTGCCCATCCTATTTCCGCTTGGGAGGCTCATCAGCCCATCGTTGTCGAGTAGCAGGCGGTCGTTCAGGCCGAATTTGCACTCCGGGGTACCGCTGAGGTAGGCGCGCATGATGATCTGACCAGTGACGTCGGCGCGCAACACGGCGCCGGTTGCGCTCATGAGCAGATTTACGTCTTCGATCACGTCGACAAACGCCTCGTTCTTGCGGTACTTGACATCGGCCTTCCGCCAGGACAGCGCGCCTGTTGCTTGCATCGTGATCTTGGCTGAGTCCTCGACGGCGCGCTCCGACTTGACGCCCTCGGTCGTGATGTACATCTTAAGTGTGTCCGTCTCGGTGTTTTGGGGGTAGCCAAAATCAATGATTTCTGGGAAGCAGGGCATTGTCAGCGAAGGGCTCGATCCGCGTTTTAAGAAGGCAACGAACCGTCGAGGAGCTCGTAGACCAGGACAAAGTTGTTCTTAACAGCTTCCTCATCGAACTTGCCAAAGTAGCCGCGGCCGAGCTGGATCAGTCGATAGAGAAACTCGAAGACGAGGGCGGCATTGGCGTTGCTCTTGGTGATGGCGACGAGGTAGATGTTCTCGTGCTTGACATGGCTGAAGGTGGTGCTGCCGAGGGTGAGGATGGGCGAGCGGACCTGGGCGTTGCTGATGACCTGGATGCGGAAGACATCGGCCAGACGCGGGCGGCAGTCGTTGCGGAACGCCCTGAAAATCAGGTTTTCGCCTTTTTGGTTGAAGATGAGTATCCCGGACAGCATCCTGGCGAGTCTCCCGTCGTGGCGGAAAGGGCGGGCAAGTTTGGGCCGGGCGGGCGGCGGAACAGGGAACGGACAGACCCGTGGATGGAGATGCGATGGGTGTGGGGATGTGGTTCAGGGGCAGAATTGGCAGAATTCGAGGTCGCGAAGTTGAGGCTCGCGATATGGGGCCTGGGCGGTGTGCGACTGTGGGGCAGTTTCCTGCAGCTGGAGTTTCTTGCTTCCCCGGATTGTCGCGCTGGGGAGGGAATGCTGATCATCTCGACTGTATTTCGTACATACACAAGTACAATACACAGTACACAGCATAGCACCTCAGGGATCGACATAATACCGGGCCATGTACGGCCATTATTTCAATTTTGACTTCTCTAATCCTGTACCAAGCGTGTCCAAGACCCTGAAGGAGAAACTAGTGACCAGTCGCTTCTGATGTCGTGCAATGCAGTTTTTATCCCCCTCTTGCAGTCCGAAAATCAAAACCAACCCTAAGTGACTGATAGACGATAATTAAGGAGCTTGCTGCTCAAACCCTCCAGTATATAATCCTTTCCCCAGCTGCAGTGTCCTCAAACCTCTCCTGCCGAAGCTGGCTTGGCATGTCCCTTCTCGGAGAAGGGTCGTCGTTTGGCAGCGGCCGCGGCTTCCTTTTTGCTTTGGCTCAAAAACGTCTGCTCGACCTTGTGTACGACGGCTTCGCGAATCTTATCCTCGGTCCGCGTCATCCACACAGGCCATCCCGAGTTGGACAGAGGCCACAGGACACGGTTGTCAGGAGATTCCATCCACAGCTTGCTCTGGGGCTTGGGACGGCTGGCAATGACGTCCATCTCGGCGGCAATCTGAGCGCAGTACAGCTCAAGCGGGAGGTCGTTAACATCCTGGCCGAAGGGATTCTCAATCTCACGTCCAATGAACAGGATTCCCAGAATAATGTAGGCGGCCGCGACGGTGGCAGGGATAGTAATCCAATTATTGAGTGTTGAGAGCAGCTGGAAGGGCAGGAGGATGATATAGACCCAAGTGATCTGCGCAATGGCGATGGAATAGGCAATAGGAAGCGGGGTGTTGAGTACTCGTTCGGTGCCGACGAGCACGTCGTTCAGGGCGGCGATGTTGTTGTATGCGGTGGTCTGCTGCATCGGGATGGGCAGCCGGCCTCCCAGGGAAAGCTCGTCAACGTAACTAGCCAGGTAGGAGAGAATCTCGAGCGGCAGATTTCCCAAGGGCCTGCCGGCCTTCTTCACGGCCTTGCGCGGATTGCTCTCGGCGAAGGAGATGCCTAGGTACTCGCCCACGCTCTTGAAGAATCCGTGCCGCCGGAAGGCGCGCTGCGCGTTCTCCTTATCGTCCTCTGTAGCGGACAGGGCAAAGGTGTTCAGGTGGGACACGAGACTCGAGATGTCATCGTAGCACGTGTAAGGCTCGAACCGGAGCCTGTGCTTGAGCGCGACGGCAAAGGCCACGATGAGATTCATGGCCGTCAGTTTCTCGAGCACGTCTCTCTTCCTGCTCTCCGCGAGTTGCTCTTCCGGAATGTCCTTTGGCTCCGTGGAGTGCACCCAGAAGAGGCGTCCAAGGTTATGACTTGCCAGGATCAGCTGCGCCCAGTATCGACGCCCTTCAGCATAACGTTCATATGCTGTGGAGCTGCGGAACGACAGGCCCAAACCGACGACGAAACCGAGAACCGTCAGCAAGACACTGCTGATCTGGACTGTTGTATATCACAGTCTGGGTCAGATTGGTGGACGAGGAGGCAGAGCATGACGGTGATTCCGCCGGGAGAACGTACGTGTAGTCACTCGCATGTGGATGGATGTGATCAGCGACGCCCAAGCCGCAACGGCAAGGAGAGGCACGATCATTTTCGGGAGGATGGAGCCGTGCATCTGGAGGAAGAGGGGCCATTTCGAGTGCTTCTGAATGTCGCGGGGACCAGTCTGCGGCCCGGGTCAGCAGGGGCACATTGGAGGAAATCATCTCCGAGGCGGTTGCATACGAAGTAGTCGTCAATGTCCAGAGACGTATTCTTGCGGCTGAAAGGATTTGGCGTGAAAAGGCGCGGCGATGTCAGGGACGCGATCTCCTCGATCTGGGGGTTGTTGTTCGAGACGTTGCTCTCGACTTTCTGGGCGTGAGCGGCCTGGGTGTTGACTGAGAGAGTTACATCGCTGTGACCGCGGCCAACACCGGGGGCGCCGGGGGCGGCCGGAGCAGCTGGGGCTCCGGCGGCACCGTGACCGGCATCATCGGCCATGGTTGTCCTCGGATCCGGGGAAATCTGGCGAGGGGAATGCACAAAAAAAAAAAAAAAAAAAGGTCAGGCCAGGAAACCTGTAAAGAGTGACGGCTGTTGTTGAGTGGCAAACGGCCGATTCTGGCTTGACTAAGATACACTGAACAACGGAGAAGGCACCTAACCAACGAGCGGAAGCAGAAGAAGAGCGAAAGGAACAAAGATGAAAAGAAGGGACAAAACTAGGGAGAAGTGGTAGGAAAGGAAATACAGAACAAAGACCTGAGCCCAGGACACAAAGAAGGAAAAAACGGTTGGCTTCGAGATCCTTCGTATCCCGATCCTTTCCCCTGCCAAGCGACAGGGGTCGCTGTCGATTTGCTTTCCAGGGGTGCAGTGCTGCTGCCAGCACATTGGATTTTGCGAAAGGGTCTGGACCTTGGCGGGTCAATTTGAAACGAACTCCGCCAACAGGGCCCGCCCGTAGCGATGCGGTGCGTCAGACGGACCCAAAGCGGTCGGACCGCACGTGCCAAATCTGGAGATCAATTGCCGTGTCCCGTTAAGCTATTTGGTGCGATTGGGCCACAAGAGTCCAATTCTTGCATGACACGAAACAGCCTGCAAGCTTTTCAGGTTACTCAGCTGCAATTGAGCGCGACATTACACGGTACGTGTCGCGAGAGAAAAGCGCCAGAGCACACAAACGGCAGATTGGCAATTTGTGTCACCACGCGCCGCTTAAGGTGCCGTCCTGGAGAGTGGGTCCATTGGACAACCCAGCATCGATGTCCGATCTGCTTCCACACGGAACACGGGAGATCACGACAAAGATCTACATGCAAGACCAGGAGCACGGACTACGGACATACACGCAAAGAACGGAATCGCCGCCAATCTACACAGACCGGGAGATCAACAGCGCTGAAGGCAAGGAGAAGAAGCCCACTACTACTACTACAAACGTGAGTGAGTTACTGCAAAAACCTGTTTAAGGACCATTGTTGACTGAGGAGAAGCCAGCGGTCCAGAGGATTCCGCCCAGCAGCTGGCCGGTGAACCATTCATCCTCATATGCCTCGTCAAAGTGGCCAAGCGAGGTGTAAAAGCAACGGCCACCATCGAAGGACTGGCACCATGCCACCGGGTGGTCATCTCCATGCTTTCCGCCCTTGTATGACTTCTCGTCCACGGAGAGCAACACATGGAGGTCGCCACCAGTACTACCTGTGCGGGGATGCGTCTTGAAGTTGTACCACTCATCCAACCAAGTCCGTTCCAACGCTTCCTCCCCCGGCCGAGTGTCGGTGTCGTCTGGCGAGCACTGGCAGGTCATGTTGGGGTGACGTGGGTCCAGGATCCTCAGGCGGCCGGGTTGCGGATCGGGATGGTTGTCGAACACGGTGCCAATCAGCCGGCCGTACCACTCCGAGGACTGCATCGCGAAGCTGGCGCAGTGAATGGCGACGACGCCGCCGCCGGACCGGACGAAACCCTTCAGGGCGTCAAGTTGAATGTCGTCCAGGAACTCGCCGGAACACTGGAGGAGGACGATGACCCGGTAGGCCGAGAGTGATGTAGGGTTGAATAGCGATGGGTCTTCGCTGTCCTCAGCCGTGAAGGGATGGGCCCCTGAAAGCGAAGCGGAGGCGAGACGGTGCAGGGCTCGGATGCCCGCTGGGATGGACTCGTGCCGGTATGCCATCGTCCGGCCAAAGATTAGGATCTTAAAGGGAGGGGCCATGATGGTCTGTTGGATAAGGAGTATGCTGTGTGGACCTGACCGTGCTGTACCAGTCGAGTATACCTGCTACATAGTACTCCGGGCCGTCGGTAGTAGCCGGTTGGGCAGTAGATGTGCGGGGTAACAGAAATACCGACCACGCTAACGCCTCTCGTGCGATCCGAGTTCTCTCCACATAACGCTACAACCTACAATGATAAACCTCGTTTGACATTTTCACTGCGCTGGCTGCGACAAACAACGAATACCCTCGAGAGTCGAAAGGTTTAGGTTCGTATCTGCATAAACCGCAGAAAGCAAGCCGAATATACTGATTATACGGAGGTCTAACCGCAGCTTTCCAGCTCGCGCACTATTTTGTGACCGTGCCCTCATCAAACCTGATGTTGCCAAAATGTCAGCCGAGTCCGGAGCACCTGGACCGGCACTTGAGTCTGACTTGACAGGCAATGCAGGGGAGCACCAGGGCCAAGCCTGAATGTCTCAGGATTTCCGACGTTGCTCGCCATGTACACTCCATTGCGGCTGAGAGGTGAGTCCCAGTTCCGGCATAGCGTGTCCAATAGCCAAACTCGATCCAGAATGCGTTAGCTCGGTGGCTGCCCTCCCCGGCTTTCCTTGCAAACTCTGGCCCAAAGACCCTTTCATCAGACAGTGATCTGCCTTCACGACGGGACAAGCTGAACCAAAACCTCAGTTCCGTTCTTCGGGGACGGACTGTGGCCATGGCGCAGTCTCACAATGAAGGCCAGCACTCCTGCGGTCAGGTGTCACCACAGCACACGCCGTACCCCCTACCTGCCCAGCAATACAATCACCAGCACTACCAACCCTACCAGCAGCAGCAGCAGCAATACGCCGGGCAGAACGTAGGGGCGTTCAATGGACTCCAACCGCCCCAGCCTGTTCCACCTGCGCAGGACCAGCACCAGTACCAGCAACCCGCATACCAGCCATACCAGGCGTATCAGCCATATCAGCCACCTCCCCCGCAGCAGGATGCAGGCGGTCTGGCGCCTGCCATGGCCGGAATGAGCATCCACGACATGGTTCCGGCCCCCCTGAATCCTCAGCGGAAGCTGGTAGCCAGCCCGGCCGTGCCTCAACAGGTGCCCATGGCTCCGTGGACACAATCACAGCACGCTCCTGCACAACCCAGCTACTTCTCTCCGCCGACACCGATTCCGAGTCCATATGCCGCACATGCCCCAGTGCACCAAGCTCCGCCACAGCAGTATGGATTGCATTACCCTTCTGGCTATGCCCCGGCATACCCAACACCACCCGTCTACTACGAGATGGAGGCGCCCCAGCTCGGCCCGTCCTCCAAGGCTACCGCACCGACGATGCCCGCAGAGCCGGTCCAGTCGGTCAACACCGTCGTTGCTGAGCTGCAGGGATCGGAGCCTCCGGAGTGCAGTGCTGACAGGCCCGCTTCCGCTGACCAGGAAGCGTCATCTGGGTGTAATATGGATGGATGCTCTGGCCAGCAAAGCAGTGGCCAGACTGCTGAAGATCCGCAACCTCCTTCGACCTCGGATGCAAGCCCTGACCAGGAAAGCAACGGCGAGGTTGCCCAAGTTCCACAGCCTTCTTCGGCCCCGGATGGAAGCGATGGCCACCAGAGCGAGGGTTCCAAGGGCGACAGTTCCAAGGGCGAGGATGCCAAGGTCGAGCCCGCGCAGGGTACGCCTGGTACGCCTCATGAAGGTGCATCTCCGGATTCGGCGCCGACTCCCACCGCTGGTGGCGGCTTGATTGTCGTCGAAAATCCGCCTGCCCGTGATCATGAAGGCCTCATCCTATGCGCTAGCGCTGGATGTGAACAGGGCGGAGCAACACTCGCCCTCCAGCCCGGCTACGCTCACCAGTCACAGCCAAGCATCGGCTCATACCCAGGTCTCGCAAGTTCGCAGCAGCACCCCGTGCCTGCCGACCTGCAGCAGCCCCAGCAGCCATACCAGCATCCATACCCGCCGCCGCCAGCTTATGGAGGACCAACATATCCCGCAACCCTGGCATCCGCACCACCTTCCTATTCCCAGACTCCGATCCAGCGGCCCTCTTCGACCGCTCCGTATCCTCATCCCACCGCCTCGCCTGCCGCTCAAACTACCGCATCAATGCCTTACCAATCAGCTCCCGCTAGCCCCCCTCCGGCGGCTGCCCCTCATCCACCGTCGATATCGCCTTATCCTGGTCATGGAGCCAATCCAGCGCCGTTCCCCAACGCTCAGTCTCCCTCACCCCCGCCTGCTCCTCAGATGGGAGCGCCCGCGGGGTCCCAGGCTTCCCCCGATGCCCAACAGCCGGTTCCTACTCCAGTTGCGGCAACGTACACACCGGCAGCCTATCCCGCAGAGCCGCCGCCCATTTCGACTCCAACGGCGCCTCCTTCCGGCCTGTCGTATGCCGGCACGTTTCCGGTTTCCCAGCCGTCGGCTGCTGCATCCACGCCTTCCACCACTTCGTCGTCACCTTTCCCGCGTCCGGCCACGGCGACACCCCAATACGGTTTCGCGCCGCCATCTCAGCCGCAACCGTTCAAGCCCAGCAGGCACTCCGGGGCAAGCACAAGCTTTGGGGGCTTTGCCAACTCGGTCTTCAGCAAAGACACGGTGAAGTGGAGCAAGAAGACGGCCAGTCGGCTCGGCCGTGGCATCAAAACCGCTGCGTCAACCGCCCACGCGGCCGCCATGAGCGCTCAGGCTGCTGCTCAACAAGCTGCCGCCTTGCACAGGCAGAAGTCGGTCTTGGGTACGCAAATCAATCCGGCTTCGAGCACCTCGGGGAATGCCTATGGACCTACCTTAGCACCGGGCCCGCAAGCGGCGGCTGGTGGGCAAGCGCCGACCTGGTCGGCTCAGGCGGGCCCCTTGGGAGGCAGCCTCTATGCTCCGGTGTACGGGCTGGGTACAAATAATCCTGTTCAGGCTGGAAGTGCTCCGGCCGGAGGAGCGTCAATGAACCCTTCGCCACAGGGTTATGCACCTCCGGCATGGCGGCCAAGCGCCGCTGAGGTAGCATCGCAGCCAGGACCACAACCTCAGCAGTTAGCGGGCGCCGCTCCTACAGCATATCCGCAGGGAACTGGGTACCAGTCTCCTCCTCCATATCCGCATCAACAGCCGTAGGCGAGTAGTCCCACTCCGGGATATCCCCAGGGAGCTGTGGGACAACCTTCACCACATTCCAACGCTCCTCCCACCTCCGAAGTCCCATCGGGTCCGCAAGTCTCCCCTCCACCAAATGCCCCGGGCCAGCAGCCTCCGTCCTGGCCGCCCAGTAATCATGCTGGGAGTAACGGTGCTCTGGCCAACGGGCCGCGAGCATCGGGGCAAACCGGGCACCTTCCTCCCCAACTACAAGCGAGCGCGTCCCATACCGGAACTCCGCAGCAGGGCGGTGGACAGCCCCCACCACCAAATACGCAGGGTCAACATCCAACATCTTGGCCGTCTAGCATTCCCCCGGCCACAAATCCCCACAATACGCCAAGCACACCTGTCCCTGTTCGTGGGGCAGAGACGTGGGGACAGCCTGGGCAGTTTCCCCTCGCGCGAGGAATTCAAGTGCAACCTCCAATGTCGACTCTTTCCCCTCCTTCTGTGTATCCGCAGGGGCCCGCGTCGCCGCTACCTCATCCACAATCTTGGCCGCAGCAGTCCGCGGCTGCTCCAGCCGTCGGGCCAGCGGTACCAGTAGCAAGAGCGGCCGGCCATCAGACGGATGTAGATCAACTTCCTTCTCAGCGGGCTTCGCAACCTGCAAGTTCTCCGCCATCAACAACACCTTTGTCCATGGAAGAGAGCGCGGGTCAAGGAGGGCCAGCCGGGGGCTCCCCAGACGGGGACACGTTCTTATGGCAACTTGGGGAATAGTTGATTCTAATAATGCCACCGAAAACGCGGAGAAGCTTTGGTGGATTTTCTTGTGACCATTAACCAGAAACAGAAGGACACTGAATACTAGTCTGCAAAATGAGCTTAGAGGATCAGACCCGAATCCAATTGATCCCCATCCCCGTGACATGTCAACCATGCCGGGCGGTTCTATTCAGCGGCCTGAGCAGACACCGGGAAGGTTCTTGGGGTCGTAGACGCGCTTCAGCACCCGCAGCCTCAGGAACTTGGCGTTGGTGTGCCATGCCTCTGAGCCCACGTCCCCCATGGCCGAAGTGCACGTAGGTCTCGAGATTACGTTTCCCGCTTCCGTCTTGCACCAACCTGCGAATCTCCTTGCTGAAGTCGTCCACGAGGGGCAACTTGTCGATACCCAGGGTAAAACCCTCGATGGAGCTACTCAATTATCATCCGTTATTAGCGGGTACCACACGGGGGTGTAAGAAAAGAAAGTATTATTCGGTCACGTTCCGGTAAGGATATGCTGGTGGCTCTTGCGGGTGGCGTACTGGCCCCGGGGCGGCGTCGCGGGCTCCGGGTCGGCGTTCTGGGTTAAGCTTGTGGTGATGTGGTTCTCGACGTGGACCTTGTATACGTTGAGTGTGTAGGAGCCGACGTCGGACCACATCGGTGCACGGGGCCACCGGGCGGAACTCGGCGTGGATGGATCCGGAGACTGAGAGGCGTGGCTACGCCGTAGATGAAACCGGCTCCCCGGATCCGGTAGAACAATTCCGCATGTTGATGAGCCGACACATTGAGAACCTTGCCCGAGTACGGCACAGCTCAGCCATGACTCTTGAACTGACATGCTGCTGATTTCCAGTACGCTGTCTACTATGAGCTCTAGGCAATCCACGCCGTGACCTTGAGCCCCCCTTGACAAGGTGCCCAGCCCCATCACACGGAAGTTCTTGTATCTCCCCTGTGTCATCACGAGTCTGCGCGGTTGGGAATCGCATGCGGTGCAGGATCTGCATCACAAGTACGCCCCCGTCGTAGACCTCTTCCTCTCCCGTCTGGACGAGAAGCGCGACCAGACGCAGCCGCTCAACATGATGCAGGGGATCGAGTTTCTTGCCTTCGACATCACCGGGAGTCCCGCCTTCACAAGCTCCTTTCGCTGTCTGGAGGACCAGGGATACCACCTGTGGGTGCTCCTGCTGCTGGACTTCTTCAATTTGGCGCACCGGGTGCTGGCCGCGCGCATGAGCGGCATCTTCTTCCGCTTGGTGCTCGTCCTGGCCCCGATCCGGGATCTGCGCAAGGGCCAAGAACAGCAGTTGTGAAGCTGCGAGAAGGTCCAGGAGCGCATCAAAATGCCTGAGGAGGACCCCGACACGGGCAGGCAGCGGAAACGACTTCTGGACGTATATCTCGCAGTAGAACGAGCACAAGGAACGCTCCATCTCGATCAGATCAGGGAGATGGAAGTCAACGCGGCCCTGCTGATCCCGGCCGGCAGCGACACCATAGCCACCGCAGTCGCCCGGCTGTCTGTATCTCCTACTCAAGCAACCGGACACGCCAGCCAGGGTGCGCAAGGAGCTCGACTCGGGTGAACCTGGCCTACACAGAGAGGAGACTGACCCTGGCGCGGCTGCTGCACTGCTTCGACTCGGAGCTCCTGAACGATGTCTTCACCAATGACACGGAGAAGTTCTATGTCATGCGGCAGAAATCGCCCCTATCAGCGCCGGCGGCGGGTAGCCAGTCGGTGCGATGATTGACTTTGTGTTGTTTGTTCTTGGACGATAACTAGTGTATATCAATCACAATCTGGCGCGACTTATATCAGGTGTTCGTCGTTCTACAATGTTCCTTCCCCAGGATATGTATGTACATCGTTAGATAGTACTAGTAGGTATAGAGTTACGTGCTTGCTTTATGTGGCATCTAGCATTTTGTAAAACTACTTAAGCCGTAAATCCTATGTGCAACGAACGCTTGTTGCTCCTTCCTCTTGTAATACAGGGACGCCTCGGGCTTCCTTTTGTCTCGGGTTGGTAATCGCACGATTTGTTAGCGACACCGACCCTCAGCTTACAGGACTCATCGCCTGCATAGACCGCAGCAACGTATAGTTGGGCAGACCGGACCTCTTTTGTCTCAACCAACCCGCTCACTCTGCAGCCCGGTCACCGAGTCCACTGATGACTGTGAAGCAAACTCCCTGACGGATATTGGCTCCGCGCACGTTGCAGGATGCGAAGCCGCCGACAACTCCTCCAGCACCTCGCCTATAATCTCCGCCCTGATCGATCAGCCGGTGGTCTTCCTCACATCCCCGTTGAAATCAGAATCCGTAGCCAAAGAGCGGCCGGTATGCATCCTCGGTCTTTCGGTCGTCATTTCTGAGGTCCTTGCGATCCTCGGCTGGTCCCATCCGCGGCCTGAACCTTGGTGCTGCTCGCTTTGATACCGAGGCGCAGATGGGGAATCGCCCAGCATCACCGGATCCCTGAATTTTCTCTGTCATGAGATCCGTGTTCACAGCTTCTACTGTCTCGTCCCTTTAACACACTACAATGGTATATCCGAAATGACAGCAGTACAGCACCCAGTTGCATTCGCCATTGAAGGGCCTAGCCCTCCCCCTGGCCCCGTAGGTAGTATGCTGTACCTGGGCACTATGGGTGTGGAGGGTAGGTCAATTAAAGCTAGTCTTCTAGGTTACCTCGTCTGAACAATCACTCTGTCTGCCGCCGAATCCAGTACCAAATCGAGAGCCAGATGCGTGGATTGTCGCAGTTGGCCCAGAGACCAACCGCGTGAGTTGTCCCTCTCCCGTATGTTTGCCCAAATAAAATCCGACCTGCTCCCAGCCCCTGTAAACCTCGCTGGCGACGCGATACAAAATTCGGGCCCTATACAAGCCGCAAAGCGGGCGAGCGAAAGAAGATGGATGCCATCAGTTGATCTTCGTCATGCCTTATGTATACCCTGTCGAGTGGTTCATCAGGTCCGTATTTTTCATGCTGGTCCCAAGCATGTACGCAGCACCGCCGACAACACCGCCGGCGGCACGAGGCCGATAGGCGACATGAGCAATATCCGAGAGGCCGCCTCACTCGGGGTGAATAGCAGTGCCCATCGGGCGTATCGTCGGGCTTGTGGGACCTTAGCGAGGATGCTACCGCTTCCATCTGGTCAGGCGATGCGCGGTTTGGAGGCGATTTACCCCCTCTCGGCATATCACGTTGGCATCTGCGGGCAGGTATTACCAGAGACTGAATGAACCTGCACATAAGGCAACGTGACGGCGCAGCGCTGCTCACAATTCAATCAAGTCAATTTTCACAGCGAAACTTGAGTTATTTGAATCCCTGGAGACCTTGATTGCTTGATTGGACGAAATTGCAACCTAATTGACATAATTGAGACTATCGCGAAGCCTGCTAGCAGCGCTACTGCTTGTACATCTCTCTATAAGCGGCGCCTGTTATGTCACCCGCGCCGACAGCCGTTAGAGACCGGCGGCCTCGTCGTCAGACGCCGCTGGCTTGAAGTAAACACCGCCGAGGGTAACTGCGTCGCGGCGAAGCCAGTTCTTCAAACATTGAACCATCTCGAGGGTCTTTGGATCCATTGCGAGTCTCTGGGTTGTAAGAGTAAGCTTCGCCAGGCTGAAGGCTCTCTCGCAGTCTGCCGCCATCGCCGGGATCGAGAAGAGGTCTAGCGCCAGCGTACTGAGAGTTGGGAACTGCTGCCGGCGATCCATCCACCACGTTATAGGGTTGTCGATTTCGATAGGCAGCTTGACGCGTAGATACCGCTACAGCTCTGTCGCATCCGAGGCTCCATTTCGCAGGCGTGTAAGATCGGTGCCGAGCCACTGGCCATATTCGCCATCTTCCCGCTCAGCCCGTAGCTTTTGTGGGCGGGTCGCCGGGCGAGGAGGAGACTCGCTGTTCGCTAGATGGCGATACCACGCTGTCCAGTATCCCTCGAGACCTTCCTTGGCATCTCGAAGCCACGCAAGCTGATCACCTGTATTCCAGCGAGTCTCAAGCCAGCGCAGACTGCGCCCTGGATGTAAAATGACTGCTGCTGCAAAGAGGGGAGACTCTCCGAGCTTTGTGTAGTACTCGTTGAGCTTCTGCCACGCGTTTGTGATGGAGAGACGAAGGTAGCCTCGCGAATCGTCAGAAAGGTCGCTGAGGCGCGCCGCTGCGCTTGAAGGGGCCAGGAAGAATACTTCTTGAACGTGTGGAGGCAAGGCCTGCGTATTGAACTCGGGAGATCGTACTCGAGAGGACCGATTCCTTCGTATGCGTTCATTGCGTTGAGTTCGGCAAGGTAGATGACTCTGGCTCTGGGGGATAGCTTCCTCTGCTGGCTCATCGAAGAAGACCTTCCAGTCCTCGAGCTTTTCCAGGAGAAACTCCATCCCAGAGAGGACCTCCCAGAGATAGCCAAAAGAGCCCTTCTCGCCCCAGCCTTGGCATCTCATAGTCTGGAAGTAAAGAGGCTCGACTACTTCCTTCAGCTCAGCAAGCAGTCGCCAGTCCTCGGCGGTAAGAAAGTCTTCGGCAGA
>MU860348.1:0-24320 GCA_033296875.1 Achaetomium macrosporum | reverse complement strand
ACGGTGCGCGTACCCTCGTTCGTAGTCGTCTTTGCCGCGGTGGTTGCGTCTTCGATCGATTGCATCGCTTCGCGAACTTTCGCACTCGGTTTCAGGGTGCGGCTCGGTCGCTTCGGCGAGGGTGGTCGGTCGGCAACCTCGACCACGATTTGGTCCTGCGCCGACGCTGCCATCTCGCAGTCCCTCGGCAGCGCCACTTGACTTTCCCAAATGCCAAAATCCCGCTGGATCCTTCAGAGTACCTAGTATAGTTGCAACTCTGGTCGCTTTGAGATCTGATAAGATTGATGCCTAACAGACTTTCCATCCCAGTCACGTGATGTGCGAGCAGGTCGCTAAAGTACTTCCTAGCTACCTATACTAAAGTCCCTATGTACCTAAGTGTTAGTATAGTAGCACACGTCCACACGACAGCACACGGGTCCTGGCAGACGACCTACTCAAAGTGATGATGCTACCGAGGGTGTATACGGCCGGGATCATTCGGCCAACGCGCAACACTTTGCAGCAATCGGCCTAATCTGAAGTTGTGCTTCGCACATCGAAGTTCAACTTATTATTACACACCAGATTCTCAATTCCTTTCAATGCTAAGGATGAGCAGAGCCGGCGCATTGCTTCCTCCGAGGGATGCATCGGATATGGGGCCGTGGCCAGACCCGGAGCACGGCGAATTGTGGGGCCCATACCGAACGGAACGCACCGGGTGGGACCTAACAGTGTTGCTTCCGTTCCTGCACATTTCCCCAGCAGCGCCCGTTCGGACTGAGCGACTTTCCCAGTCTCAACCAATCGGTCATTTGGCTACGCGGCGAGTTGCACGGGCTTGCCTGCACAGGCAGGCTCGAACGAGCGGGACCGCAAGGTGATTTGACCTCGAAGAAAAGCTACCGGCCTTCTTGGTACTGGCTTCCTCCATTGGAAAGGGACTCAAGGTAGCTGACGAGCGAGAAGCTTTTGCCTGTTCCTTCTATGCTTTCCTTTTCACTCCTTTCCTGCTTTCTGTCGAAATAAGGTCCGTCCCGGATGGACTGGTAGATCTTACCTAGCCCTAACCCTATGGAATGCTTGAGCTCAAGATGCGGGGCAGCCCGGCAGATACGGGTATCATGTGCATCTCGATCATCACACGATGATCTCATGACAACAGCATGCCAACCCGTCCTCAGCAAATCCCTGTTTTCATCTCTCATCGAGCTAGCTCATATATACAGACCGACAGATCTGCCGTCACAAAGTAGGAAAAAGAGATTGGAAACTGAGGCGTAAAACACAAACAAAATGTCTTCGACACCGCTACCCGAGACAATGAAAGCTTGGCAATACTCGGCGACAACAGGCGGCATCGAAAAGAACCTTGTTCTCAACGACTCAGCCCCAGTTCCCACCATATCCTCTCGACTGGGCGACTCGGAGCTCCTCCTCAAGGTCCTCTCGGCAGGCCTCAACCCAGTCGACTACAAGGTGCCCGAGCTGGGTTTGGTTGCACGCGCCGTGATTCGCACGCCCGCGACCCCGGGCCTAGACTTCTGTGGACGGGTCGTACAGACCACAAGAACAGTGGACGAATTTGCCATTGGTGACCTGGTCTTTGGACGCATTGATGGCCAGCAGCATGGGACTATGGCAGAGTACATTGTTGCGCCGACCAAGGCTTGTGCCCATCTCCCTGACGGAGTGAGCGTTGACGAGGCTGCGGCTGTGGGTGTTGCGGGGATGACGGCCTATCGTGTGTTCTCGTAATCACTGACGATGTCCGAGTATGGGAAAACTGACGGAGGTGGAACAGATGCGATCGCCCCAAATGTCAAGCCCGGCGAGAAGGTCTTTCTCAACGGTGGCTCAGGCGGCACGGGCACCTTCGGCATACAGATCGCCAAAGCACTTGGCTGCCACGTCACCGTGAGCTGCTCCCCCGGCAAAGCGGACCTCTGCCGCTCTCTGGGCGCCGACGAGATCATCGACTACACCTCCAGTGACGTCTCCCGGGCTCTCAAGGCTAAGGGCCAGGTGTTCTCTTTGGTTGTTGACAACGTGGGCACACCGGAGGACCTCTACCGAGCCGCCAACGACTTCCTTCTGCCGAAGGGCAAGTTTGTGCAGGTTGGTGCGCCTATTAACTTGCATGCTGCGAAGACGATAACCTCGAGGCTGCTGCTCCCTTCCTTCCTGGGAGGAGGCAAGCGTAAGTATGAGATGTACAACCTCAAGCATGGCCCGGAAGACCTGAAGCACTTGGAGCAGTGGCTCGCTGAGAAGAAGATCAAGGTGGTCATTGAGGAGACCTATGATCTGGAGGAGCTACCTCGGGCGTTTGAGAAGCTGAAGCAGGGGAAGAATGCAGGGAAGTTGGTTGTTCATGTTGGGAAAGACTGAGGGCGGAGTGGTTCGTCAGGGTGGGCGGAACAAGTGGTTGAATGGAAATAGGGGAGGGTGTCGAGTTTGAGCCCAGTCTCCCCGGACTGTAGGAGACGTCCATAATGACTCTAGCTAGGTAATCACATTTGTCGTCGGCGGCTGAGCCGCTTGCCAATGCTTCGTTGTCACCACAAGCTCTTTTTAGGTACGTAGTTCGCCTCCAGTGGTAACAGGACGACAGTCACCTGTCTGGCGGCAGGTGTCTAGTACGAGTGTGCGGTCCCAGAAGAGACGCACTGGATCGCGAATAGGGTGGCCAGCTCGCAACACCATAGCATCGAGCATTCGCGGTAGGGGAAGGCTGTGTCGGGGCAGGTCGTACTAATTAGAGGAAGCTGTTGGGTGGGATGGCCGGCCACATGATATCTCACATGACTGAAACAAAATCCCGTCAATACCGTCCGGCTTTTACTATCTTCTTCCTCGATTCCTGCGCCGGCATGATGTAATTTCTGTGGCGCACTAGGCAACGGTCCGTGGCGCTCCCCACAGTCGCTTCTCGATATCCATTCACCAACGTGTCTGCTTTCGGCATCTGCAAGCATTGCCACCCGTCTCAGCAGCAAGCGTTCAATCACTACCACCTGAACATACCATCTGTGCAGTCCGAGGAGCTGAAGACATCCTTATAAAAGTTCGTTGTCCCCTGGACCGGAACTGTGGACACCTGTTCAGCGACACGATCGCCTTTCAAGGACAGTAACATACAGCGCGACTTGAAGTCCAACCACCTGAACAGGCGAGGTATGTTCTCGCTATATATTGCATGTTCCGTCCTTTCCTGGACTGATCGACTGTTCTGCAAGAGAACACACTGTCCAAGCACAGGACAACCAAGAAGTTCGGACAGAACATCGATATTGTTCCGGGAAGGTGATTGTTTTCGCAGTGAGTCCAGAACTATATTAATGCGCGTCATCTTCCTGAAAATCGAGCTGACGGAACTTATCCAACCACCCCTGAGCAGAGAGGTACACTACCGAGAGACTCTTCATAAGCAACATTCAGACCAATCATTCGTCATGGCTCAGCAGCACCAATCGCAGGTCGACCGCCCAGAGGAGGACCGCCCAGAGGCAAGCCTGTGGCAGGACATCCGGAATTACCTCGAGCACAAGGACGACACAGATAAACCCCGGCCGCAGCCCCCCGTGGCCATCTGTCCGATCTGCCGAATCCGGGAGTTCGACATATTAGGCATTCCGCGGTCGAGCCCCGACGCTATGCTGGCGCAGGGGGCCGTCCTCGTCTGTGGTCACATGGCCTGCAGCGACTGCATCGGCGACTGGTACAGCCAGTGCAAAACCGACAGACGCCCCATCACCTGCCCGATGTGCCGGTTGAACCTTAAGTTCGATGCTCCCGATTGCGAGCACTATAGCGCGCCATTCTTCATACCCCAGGCGCACGAAGTCAGCCGCCATGACTTCCTCCAACGCATGTTCCCGACCATAAGCGAGGGCGGCACCAAGCCTCCAAGGTGCAATCGCTGTCGCTCCAAAAACGCCGAACAGGTCGCGGCGCACCTCGGAGGGGCAATAGACCAGCAGAGGGGAGAAATGGTGAACTCCGGGCAGTTCACTCAGCCGGAGGTGGCTTTTATACATGCCGCTAATTTCAGGGATCTCATTATC
Organism: Achaetomium macrosporum; assembly: GCA_033296875.1. NCBI lineage: Eukaryota > Fungi > Ascomycota > Sordariomycetes > Sordariales > Chaetomiaceae > Achaetomium > Achaetomium macrosporum. Next base: position 20,268 of record MU860348.1, on the reverse strand, counting down.
CGTTACATCACTCATACGAGTGACTCAACCTGGGGCGCGGGCCAGAATGTCTGATGAGAGAGAGGACAGATATTGTGCGGGCGACAAGCGGGGGACAGACATGCTTAGGGGAACATATATTACTGTACGATGATGGATGAGATACACTGGGAATCGAGGTGGATTGAGACTGGAGGATGAGGGGTATGGATACATCTGGGACTTGACGATGAGACATACACAGGGATAGACGGGATACCTCAATGATAGATGCTCAGCGGAGGGTCACGATAGACAGTGCTGAATTATTACCACGCCTGATGATGATGCCCAAGCAACTGTCCCTGCCACGCCTTGTGATACCTGTCAAGTATGCGTGTTGTGTTGTTCAAGAGCGTCATTACTAGTAGTAGGTGATGAATTGGCCACGGCAGCTAACACACTGCGGAACGGTGAGCTCAGAGGATACTAGTAGCGTATAACATATAACATCTTTGACGGCAGCACGTTGCTTCCGTTTTTGAATTTGATAACTGCTAGTAATAGTACCTCTTTCCCCTTGCTCGTTCTCCGCCCCGCACATACGGCAGCTTACAGACCAAAGAACTTCATATCGTCACTCCCGCGAATGGGCACCGAGTGACCGACGCCCTGGGCGTAGATGCCCACCAGATGGTCGCCCCACGTGTAGGTGGTGTAGCGCGACTGGGGCGTGTTGGCCTGCGTGGTGTCGGGCCGGGTGTAGTCGTAGCCGAAGACGCCGCACCACTGCTTGATGGTCTCGTTGTAGTTGGCCGCGTAGAGCGTGGTGTCGGCCGAGCCGTGGTAGATCTGCATCTTGGGCCGCGAGCCGTTGTAGCCCGGGTACATGTCGAAGACCATCTTCGCCCACACCTCGGGCGTGCCGCGGGCCTGCCCGTTGGCGCACGAGTTGTTCCACTGGTTGACGCCGCCGGACTGACTGTAGAAGCAGCCGGCCGCGGTGCCCGAGTAGACGATGCCGGCGGCGAACATCTCGGGGTAGGTGGCTGCCATGACGTTCTGTGCAATTCATTCGGTCAACCTAATCGAATTTCTCCAAAACTCAACATTATCGGCCTTAACCTACCGTCATCATGGCGCCGGACGAGGTACCGGTGACAAACACCTTGCTGGCGTCGCCGTTGTACTTGTTCAGCGTGTAGTTGACCATGTTGGCGATCGAGTTGCTGTCGCCGCCGCCGTTGTGCGTGAGCGCCGCCCGCGACGAGACATCCCAGCACGTGCCGCTGTAGGGCGACTCCGGGTAGATGACAATGAAGCCCTTCTGGTCGGCCAGCTGGGCATACGGCGAGCCGCTGTAGTATGCCTGGGCGGTGCCCGTGCAGTAGTGGATGGCCACGATGATGGGCGGCCTCGCGGCCAGTTTGCTCGGCACGTAGATGTACATCTTGGTGTTGGAGCTGTTGGGCCCGAAGTCGTTGACTCGGGTGAGAGCGGCTTGAGCACGCCGCAGGGGGGAGCTTGGCTCCGTCAGCTCGTCCCACACGGGGTGGGCCGTGACGATGCTACTGCCCATGAGGGCCAGCGCGGCCGACAGACGGCTGAGGAACTTCATCGTAGGTTGTCAATGGTGACACGGAACTAGTCGCGGAATGTCTGTGGGAGGCTGTTGGCGGACGGCGCGGGCTGTGTATTTAGCTCTTCTCTGTGGAAGGCGGTCTTGCAAGCGTCGAGGACCTAATATATGTCAGTAAATAATGGATGGTGAGCGTGGCCAAATGCTCACTGTTTCACTTTCGGCTCCGGATTCAAACCCCGGGTGATCTCATATCGATGCCGACTTCCCTTCCTCCGCTACCACGCTGTCGGCTGCGCGTCCGGATGGCGGCGGCTAACTGTCCATTACTAGATTCGATGCTCTGGGAAACAGGTGCAAGTCCAATCGGGAAAGGATCAGATACTGGCGCCAATTTAACCGGATGCGACCCTTGAGCACCCGCGGCACCCCGGATTTTGAGATGGGTCTGAGAAGGGGGGTTCCAGCAGAGCCCGATGAGCGGTGCAATGTGCCTCGAAATGGCGGATTTAGTACACGGTAGGACCTTCTCGTGGATGAGAGGTTGAAGTTTCTGGCGGACGACTCCAGTGCAAGCAGTCCCCGCCCTGGCTCCCAATCTGGCTGAATGGGCAAGGAGGTCCTCTCCGCGGCTCGGAGACTTTTCTGCTTTTTGCATCGTCATCCACCGAGTCCGTGCGTGCTCATCTCAACATCACAGAGGCCAAGTCCCGGATACAGACAGACAACTGATGTTTTACCCCTGCCATCCAAGTACAGTACCTAACATATTGCACGTACTGTACAGTACCCGCAACCCTGAACTCCCTAATCGCATTCCACCACCTCCGGTTCCCTCACCACAACGACCGGCACCGCATTCGGCACGCTCATCTGGCGCTCCAGCCGCCACTCCCATCTCGCCTTCTCCACCACGTCTCCGCCCTTCTGCAGCCTGGCCCGCCACCCCTCCACCCACCGCCAGGCCAGCCTCGCTTCGCCCACAGGCTCGGTATGTCTTGGCCGCTGAGCACTGGAGCCACTACTAGTACTACTAGCAGTAGTAGTAGCAGTACCACGTCTCACATGACCGATGGCAGGTTTGGCTCGCAGCCGCCGTTTCTGATGCTCACCATCACCGTCAAGATCCCTGCTGCCATGACTGCCGCCCTCCTCTTCTCCATTACTACTATCGGAAAGCTCATCATCAACCGAGACGGCGGCTGTGATGGAGAGGACTCTAAGTCGATCAAAGTTGTTTTCCAGCACGATCACGTCCTTGTCCGGTACTGGTATCGGCTGTGTCTGGGATAGCTGCTGCTTTGGGGTCTGGCTCGGGATTGGCTGCGCGTTGGCTTCTCCTTGTTTTCCTCCTCCTCCTCCTCCTCCGACTCCTATCCCCGCTGCGCCCGAGCGTAGTCAATTGTGACGAGGCCGAGGGGAGAGGGGGCTGGTGGGACTGGAAATGAAAGAGGGGAACCGCTCTCGTGTCGGTGACTGGATCTCTGGTTGTCGTTGCTGTCGTTGTTGAGCCCGGTCTGAGAACCACGCAACGCTGGAGGGGCGGATTGGGAGCGAGCTGAGGCGATGATCGCCTGTCGGGCTCGTTGGTTCGAAGATGCTGCGCATCCGTTTGAAGAGGCTTCCGGTGTTGCCTCCGCTGGGGCTTTCCGGCCCCGCGTTTTCCGGGCCGTCGAGGTTGTCGGGGCGTCCGGTACCGAGGCTCGGCTCGGGGAAGCGCCGTCGCTGCCAGGGTGCTGTGAGGCTAACGGGCATCTTGCTGCCCGTCTCATCACCGAACGGGTGCCCAGTGTCCTGAGCCTGGTGGTCATAGTACGGTGATGGGTCGGTGGCCAGATGGCTGCCGCTTGCCGGCTCGGGCTTCCCCGTCTCAAATGGCGATGGAGGAGAAGATACTGTGCTTATGGTATGATGTGACTGCGGCGTCCACCCGTCGTTTGCACGCCATAGCACATTGGCGACATCTCGGTTTGCTGATGCCTCCGGCGTTACGTACTCCGACAAGAGAAGCGACTCGTGTTCGGAGGAAGGCGTCTCAGGCTGCTCGGAATTATGTCTGCTCGCACCGAGACCTCTACCTCCCGGCGACTCTTGTGGCACCTCAAACTGCCGGGTAGCCGGAAGTACGGGCCCCCGGGCCATTTCGTGCGGCAGAGGAGGCGGTGACTCGGGCCATGCCTGCGGTTCGCCGGTCTTGTCAAAGTAACTTTCCATCTCCTCTGCTAAGCTTCTGCTATGCGCAGAGTGCGCCGGATAGGTTGGGACTTCGACTGTGAGTTCGGGAATTCTCCGCACCGTGCCCTGACTTGCCACATGCTCCTCCGTCGTCTGCTCCGCATGCACTGAGCGTAAGTCCCGGAAAGGAAGGGCTCCATGTTGACTGGCAGAAACGCGCCCCGTGTCGCTGTTTCGTGGCGGAACATGAAGGTCTTCGCTCCGATCCTCGCTCCGATCATCGTCATCGAAAAGCTCGTCTCCGCCTTGGACTGTGGTAGCATGCTGAGGTTCCAACGCCTCGTATTGCTGGGAATACTGTCCTTCGGGATGTTGGTTTCCCACATAGCCATCTGTGCCGGGGGTGTATGAAGAGTCTGTGGGATCTTGGCCGAGTGAAGCTCTCGGTGTTTGTTGAGAGGGGAGCGGCGTGGCGAACTCTGGGGAATCGGTGTTGGTCTCGTCGCCCTCGGGATGAGGATCATCATCAGCGTGATATCCTTCCCTGGCCGCTCCGGACTCTTGCCTCGCTCTTTTATGCTCTAGCTGGCTAAATCCATCGCCAGCAGGCTCTGGTGAGGAACCATCTACCCTGAAATGGGCGTGGAGCGGACTCGTTTGAGGAAAAGGCTCCTTATGTTCGAGCTTCTCGCCGTGCTCATTCTCACTTTCGGGTTCTGTCACAGAACCCTGGTCCTCACGTGGGTCACTATTCTGGGAGAGCCTGGAGTTCACTGACCCGGCGTCGTTGTCTTCATTTGGATCACGGTGTGAGGTACCACGCCCAACAGTCTCAACAGCGAACGGCTCACCGTCATGGTCTGATACTCTCCTCGAGCCGATGTCAGCAGGCTTGACTTCTTGCCCAGAAGTTGCGAGTTGCTCCGGTTCCCGCAGAGGATGGTCGGACTCCTGATCGTCCTCGACAGCCACATTTTGCTCTTCGGTCGTCCCCTCCTGAAGTCCGCCGCTGGCTTCCGAAGTAAAGTTCTGCGGGGTTGGAGACTGGGCGGGGTGAGGTGTTTGGTGCGCCTCGCATCCGTCATCAGCGTGGCATGAAGCCTCGGCGGGCCTTGAAGGCTCCGACGGTTTACTGTCTGCCGGCAAGGTAGTGGTCGTTATTGTGGGCCTCCTTGCCCTGGTGGGCGCGACAGGTATTGAGGGTAGTGTCAACTCCAGTTGCTCCTCAATGAGCCGGTTGAGTTCCTGTTCGACAACCGTTAGCCCCAAGCAAAGTGAACAAATGACGATAGGGAGTGCTTACTCTCCTCTTATCCTGCAATGCTCGAAGTCTCTCCCGGCCCTCCTCAATGGCCAATCGGGCTTCCTCTTCTGCCTTGGTCATCAGACTGTCTGTTTCCAGCTCAATCTGCTCGGTATGTTCCTTGAGCCTCCCATCTCGGGCGTCGTCTTCCTGACGATCCCTCATGGCAAACCTCTCGTCTTCTTCTCGCCGGATCCTTTCACGCTCCTCGTCCTCCCTTCTTCGCCGCTCCGCAATCTCCTCGCGTTCGGCCTTCCGTTTCCGGGCCAAGAAATCGGACTCGGCAGAGAAGGTGGCAGCTAACGCCAGGATGGCATCGTCGCGTTTCTTCTCCAGCTCCTCTAGCTTCACATTGTGTGCTGTCGGGTCGAGTGCGGCGAGGGTGCTATGTATCGCGGCCAAAGTCTCCTGCATCTGCGCGACGAGCACCGAGACATCCGTCACACCCATCTTGCCTGGAGCCTGTCTACATAGACAATAGACAAATGTGAAGCGGGCCGGCCGAAGGACCGGGAAAAAGGGGTCTGTTCGTGCGAGCCCAAAGAGTCGCCGGCGTAGCTCAGCCTCGCGGCACGCAGCTATTTTTCGAGAGCGGCAGGTCTTAGAGGTCCGACGAACACAGTGGACACTGAACGGCCGCTGCTGCTCAGATTGCGCCTCTTGTACGTCCCGTGCGAGACACCGCCACTCGTGACCTTGGGCAACAGCAGACAGCGGGCAACAGCTGCCCAGCAGCTAACAGAAAAAGACAAGGGAAGCAGAAGCCGAGCTGAACACAATCCGGAGACGAAACAGGCCTCGATCGTCAACTAAGAAATGCTGACGGAGCGTCCATGGAAGATGAGCCGACAGGCCCGGACTGCGCGGGGTAACGGATCTGCGAGACACTGGCCGAGTCGTCATGCAATAGCCTTCTAGAAGGCCATCACTCGCCTCCTCAATGCCGCCCACTCCGAGATTCCCGAAGCCGGGAGTGCCTGGCGGAAGGAGGCCGTTGTGGGTGGTGGAGTGGCCAGTCAAGGCCAACTGTAGAGCGGGGAAGCCATCCCATGGAATGCGCTTGGAAAGCCGCTAACTACTACATAGTAAGCTTCAGCATCCACAATAATGGCCGACTATCAGAGCTTTCCCTTACCATGCTTGCCTTTGGTCCAAGTGAATGACCGGATAGACGCCATAACCTCATGGGACAGCCGGTTTCTGGTGGTGGGCGGCATGCCAAGCCAGAGCACTGTCGGCACTCGGCAGCGGGCGGAGCGGCCTCACAGCTCCCGTCGCCGGAGTCCAGTCGCTGTTGATGCCGGCGGGATGTAATGCGATGCATCCCTGCCTGCCTGCCGTCACCAAAAGAGACGCAGAGAGCGCAGCTCTGTGGCAAAACTTAATAGACTCGAAAGTTCTCGCGAAAAGCTTGTTTCCGGGAGTGTTTCAGGAGAAGGGTTGGGTGGGTCAGGGGGGACTCGGGGAGAGAGTTGCCCCGCTATCTTCGTGAGATCCCGAGTCAGGCACGACTTACCTAGGCACTCAAGGAAAAGGCGGAAGAAGTCTTTGACATCCAATGTCAACACAACAGCCGGGTATCACGGCGTTGCGTGTGTTATTTACCTTCTCTAGAAACTACCTATATATTCACAGAGGTGTCGCTGGCAATCCCCCTGCATTGAGTAAACACACCCAACCGTGTGACGCTGTGAAACGAGCGAAAACCGTGCGTAAAGGAAAACACAACGCTCCCACACAGCGTCTGGTATAAAGATGTAAACATAAAATAGAAGAAAAATGCAAAACCGCTCTTTACTCACGGCACCCATTAGCCGGTCCGACCCCGAACATGCTCAAATCCTGGCCACGCGTCCCTTCTCAACGACCGCCATCCTCCTCCTGTGCATCTCCCGGAAGTTGTAGCGCTCGTACGTGCCGATGCCGTAGGCAACCAGCCCAAGAAACAACCAGATGCTGGTAATGATAAGGCCGATTGGGAAGATCATGAGCTGGACACCAGGGAGCACAAAAGCGGTCGTGCCGTTCTTGAGGCTGGCCACCTCCTTGTCGACGGCTTGCTGCGCCATGAGGAACGTGCTCATGACCACTTCCTTCGAGAAGACGCCCGCGACGAAGGACGCTTCGTTGGGCGTCACGTTCGTGCTGACTTCCTTGCCGTCGCTGTTGGTGCCTTTGAGGGTGACGATGGGCATGACGAGCGCTTGGAGTTGCGCCCTGAGAAAATGGTTAGTTTTAACCGGGAAGGCCTTCGCAAATGAGTCTGTCCGAGTCCGACTTACGATGTCATCTGGCCGGACATTTTGTCTTTGTCCACCTGCCCAAGGAACATGTATGACTGCAGCATCCGGAGCTCTGTGCCGTTGCCGTTGTCCTGCCTTGCCCTGACCGCCGCCGCCGCAGGTACCCCGTTCGCCTCCTTGAGCTCGGAAACCGACGCGCCCTTGTAGGACAGCTCGACCTCGATTTGGTCTTGCGGGATGCCTTGGAAGTCGCCCCTAGGCTCGCTCAGCTGGTACAGCCTCAAGTCGGCCTCGAATGTGCCCGTCGCGTTGTTCATGAGCGGCAGGTTGTAGCACACGCAGGCGCCTGACGGGTTTGATGCTATTGACACTTTCTTCAACGCCTCTTGGCAGGCCTTGTCCGTCTGGGTGTTCCATGCTTCCAGGTCGAGGCTCCCATCGGCTTTGAGTGGTGTGTCGCTGCCCTCGCCTTCCACTTGTCTCGTAACCAAAAAGTCTCCGCGTGCCATCAGATTTGCCTTAGCCACGTCTTCTAACCTCCGCTCTACCGCCGGGCTGTTGCGCGTCCAGCCCTCCATGATGAGGTCCCCAATTCCAGCATGTGCCCCTGTCGCCAGGAAGGAGGCCACGAGCGTCCTTTGCCAACGCATTCTCGCTCCGTGTCGCGCAACTCCACTGCCTCTTGCTCCTGTATTAAGATGGCTAGGCTGAGGCCAACTTCTTTTCTTAAGTATTAACTGCCCTCTGCCGGCGCGCTCAGTCGGATTTGAAGACGGTATTAGATCGTCTGTTTCTAGTACCCTTCTCCGCAAGCAGGTGGTAATATTCGGTGGGGTAAAAAGAGCGTGGTCGAAGAGAAGCGGGACCCGCCCGTCGAAGGGGAGGATGTGTCGATAGTGAGGATGCCAACGCCACTCGACGATGATGGTGGGGAGAGAAAGAACAGAGAAAGGAAGCGCCTCTGAGTGGCCAAATTTGTGATGATTAAACGGTGCGTATAATAAACGGCGGGCTTCGGAACAGATTCATGCAAGACAGATCAGGGCAATCAGGGCCAAGTCCATGGCCTGACTCGATGGATGTGATGCCAGGATCCGGGATAGGAAGTGGAAGAGAGCATGACGTTGAGGGGAGGAAAGGGGTATATCTTTGCTAACACGACAAAAGAAAATGCAACGCATCTCCGCTTAGCGGAGCTCGAGTTACATGGCGAGAGATCGGATGACGAGGGAGAGGAGGCTTGTCCAATGGCAGCGGGAAAATGCCCCAGGGTTCAGCTTCTCGACTTTGGACGGCCATCGGGGAGGCCTTGGAAGGTGGATGCAAAACGCTGTGCGCCGGTACCCTGGTTGCAAAAGGAGCGTCAGGCTCGGTGGAAGCACGCCGACCTGACACAGGCGAAGCATCATGCCGGCGCATTGGGCATGCTGAGGAGCGAAAAGGTGCGAAACTCGTACGAGCTTCTCCCAAAAAGCGTGTAGGGGTCTTTGTCTGATCGACGTCCAGGGTGCAATGAGAAGTGTGGTGCAGTGTCGGATCGACCGCATGTGACAACCCGAGACACTTTGGCCGGGGTCTCCGGCAAAAGCTGGTCATGCCCCGCCACCCATTGGCTGCGACTGGGTCTGGAGGTTTGGCCGCAAGCCGTGGAATGGCGTCCAGACCCGAAATCCCGAGACCAATGAACTTGCCCGCTGCAGAGGTGCAAGATGGGGCGGAAATACCCGCACAGTTGCTGCCGATAGTGATTGGGTCAGTCGTCGAACATAAGAACTGGAGTAGGCTGATTGGCTGGTGTTGCAAGTTCTGGAGGAGCTTCACCCAAGACTGGGCGGGGTCTCGGTTGTGGTCTTGGTGTGGTCTTGGCTTGGTCTTGGCTTTTTCGACAAGGCACCGGCTAATCCCAAAGGAGAGCCACATGACAGGGATGCTGCTCACCACACCGGGAGCTGCTGTCGGCTCCTCATATGCCGGGCGCTTAACTCATTCAAGCTCGCAGCTCTTACCTTCACTTATCGATGCAGGTCGCAGGTGTGTTGTAAGGTACAGTAAACCACGGTTGACACATTGCACTATCTTCGGTCATATTGTGCAGGCCTTCTGGTCTCCCAACGCCAGACGAAGCTAGTTGAGTGCATCCGAAGATCGTGCAGGTGGCGTCCCTAGCCCGCAGCTCACGTTGACTCGGCACAGTCGGCACTTCACCGGCCAACACGCCGCTAACTGAGGTCCAGAGCCTGCGGCCCGTCGAGTTGCGGCACAGACATGATGCGATCGGCCGCGGAGGTGGTCAGTGACCCACATCCCCAGACCATCAGTGCTTGCCGCCCGTCCTACCGGCCCACGGCACAGCTTCCTCGACTGTATATACGTCTGTACTTAGTCTTTATCTTCTCGCACACGCCTGGAGCATCCTTAACGTAGCTGGGCTATGTACGTACATACTACATACGTATCGCCTTCACGCATCTCTTGGGCGGGAACCACACTGTCTCCCGGCTCCACTGGAAACAGCTTTGACAGTGGTATGGTCCGCCATGGACTCAGATTCTTTCTGCCAGAGAGGTACAATGAAAAGTCAGCCTGGGCGCTCTGATGCCGATGAGCAAGCGAGGGTCGCCAGCTGCCCAGGTAGCACGGGTCGACTAGCTGTTGTCAATAACACGTCATGCTCAATATCTGAGAAGATTGAGACAGGACATAGAGTTGGAGTAGAATGAGATTATCTTTCAGAACTTTGTGATGTTGCGGAAATGCCCTTTCCCTTGTTCACATGCCAAATGCTCGCGTCGTTCCATGGTAACGGCTGTCCTCCAGCAACATCTCCTCAGCTTTCCTCTTACCCTGACGTGCAAAGGCGGCTAAGGAACAGGAATAGGATATTGGAACTTTAGGGAGCTATGGTTCGTAACACCCTCGTTTCAGCCTTGTCATTGCCGGGAAGTATTGTCGGAAGGGCAATGGATGCAGCTATGGTAATCCATTCATATGTGGTGTGATATGTGGGAGGAAAAGGCAGTGATGCCATCTGCAGACTGCAGGGAGGATGGAAATAGTGGGTACAGGCTGCCGACCTAGCCTCACAAGTACCATCCTTAAGTTAACAAGACCATGCAAGTTTAACTGGCGTCACCTGATCTGAGACTCCTCGCCCATCCTCATACTCCGTGAAAAGGGATGTGAGCTCAGAGAGCAGCTAGGACCAAGCGCTCTAGCATCTCATTATCCTTGGTGAGCATGGGTCTACTTAATATGGCTTTCATAGACTAATTCGGAGTCAATTTTATCATAACATCGGTGGGACAACTTAACTGATGCCCAGTTTCATTATACATCTGGGTGCATGGGCTTGTGAAATCCCATATCTTCAGATCGTGCTTCTCTCGCTGTTGACTAAGGTAAGGTACCTAGTAGTACTCAATCCCGCCTCTGACCTCCAAAACACCCAGTATGACATATGCGTCAACCGGTCTCGACCCGAGTGCGGCACGAGGGTAGTATCAGCGCTATGGATACCACGAGGGGCTCCAGCTTATCTCGGATTGAAAGTTCAGCATCGGCATCTCTTTCTTCAAACCCTGTATTGAGAGGGGACTGAGTCCCCCAAATAACAATAAAACATAATTGTTGCCGAGTGGAAGAAAAAGAGAGAGAAAACAAAGAGAGAAAAAAAAAGGAAAAGGAAAGAAAGGTAAAAGAGTGGCCAGTGGGCTGGGGAGGGTTTGTTAATGGGCGTCTGAGTTTCAAGGAGACTAGGTACTAGTAGCGGTATTGTTACGTCCCTTAAGTGCGTTTTGATATGTGATTTGAAAATATCGGCTTCCTAGCCACTAGATTGTACTTTAAAATCGAACTTGGACCTCAGACATCTGTGACACTGCTGTCCTGCCGAAATGGTAGGTATCTTAAGTTGGAATCGTGGCTGCATACCTAACCGGAAAGTGGACCAAAACTCCTGGGTCTTGGGGACAAGTTGAACCACACAAGCCTGCCAATGTAGCGATAGAGAACAGCGGTCAATTGGGAGGAAACGTGCACAGCAGAACAAGCATAAGCAAGATTTTCATCCGCCCTTCAAGCTTCCGTGCAGTTTGGACTCACACGAGGCAGGTGAACATTGTGACAACTCCTACTGGTAGATCCGCCTTTAACACACATTGTGTGTAGAAACAACCTCACCAGCCGGGTTTCCTGCCCGCTCCCTTCTCACATCCATCCCACGGCCTACTCTTGTCCGCTTTTATCTCGAGAGTCATCAATAGGCCCAGGTGCACATCTTAGAGTGAGTTAATTATACCTAAATCCTTTGGATACCTCACTTACTTACCAACACCAGGTTCTCGCTCCTGCCGTCTCTGTTGGATAAGCTGGTCGGCTTCTCATGATTCCAACGAGCGAGCAAATAAAAGATCTCTTCTGACCAGCCCATCGGGCTTTGCACCTCGCATGCACTTACTCGTCTACGGCCCTCTCTGGTCGAGTATTTTCGGTCATCAGGACCAACAAGTGCTTCAGCCTACAGGTGGATATCAGTACTTACCTGCATTCCATGATGTCCTCGCTAACAACCGTCTTTCAACAGGTTCTGAATCAGGATAAATAATGACCGACTCGGGTGCCCCGGCAAGCTTCTCCAAACCGTCCGATGCACTTGGTGACAGCGACTCAGACACCACGACCACCTGCAGCAATGGAATTCTGCTTCCTGCTGCCAGCACTATTGTTCCGCCGAGCAGGATTGGGCCTTATATCCAAGGGGCCTACGTCCCCCGATCCATCCCGCCGCCGAAAATCTCACTTCGGCAGCCTGATAACAATACTACTGGCTTCGTCATCGACAAGATTATGATGCCGCGCGATCTTCCAGAGTTTCCGCCTGGCCATACGCAAACGGTGGCCATCTACTACGTCGGATACCGGGACAAACCCCTGGCGCGTGGTCTGGTGCCCTACGACAAGATCCTGGAGCACGTCTCGCTGCGTGAACTGGAGGAGTGGTATGTATTTGCAGGACTTCAATCCCCGAGTTCCAATACCAAGGCAGCAGGCTGGCAACCGGAACCTCCCCCGGGGCCCTGGACTTTCCTTGCATTCACCCTCCACAACAAATCCCACAGACATCTACTACCCCTGAACTCTTGTCATCGGTCTCGGAAGAACCAGAAGGCTGACGCCCATATTAATCAGGGAGGACAAGCTGCCGGAGCTGAAGAAGCAGTCGAGGCGAGAAAATCGAAAAGCAATGAGGGAGGAGAGGAAAGAGGAGAGACAGAGGCAAGAGGAAAGACAGAGGGAGAGGGACAGACTGAGAAAGGCGGGAGGCAAGAGGCTCACGCGGGGACTGAGGAGGCGGTTGGGAATGGAGTTGGATGGGTCGGACAACGGTGGCAATAGAAAGGAGAAGAGTGATCTCGGTTTTTGATATACATCCTCGGGCAGCCATAATGAGCGTTGGCGGCCAGATACTAATACCCGTGGAGAGAGACTTGAGGCTACAGCCAGGTAGCTTATAACCAGCAACTGCTCTTATGACTGTGCGGACGCCAGAGGTAGCCTGCCATAACGTGTCAGCGGATGTGGTGGAACCTTCCCCCTCTCGATCTGGCACTTTTCGGACTGCCGTCGGCCGAAAGTCTATCTGCAGTTCCTATAGTCAACTAAGTCAAGCTTGGTTTCTTGCAGCGAAACGAAAGGCAATGGAGCCATTGGTGGTTAGGTAAAGCATCTGAGTTAATTTAGCTCTTCGGTTGGCTCGTAGAATTGACCCAAAAATAGGACATCGCAAGGAGCATTCTACTTAGCCGGGACAATTGCGCAGCAGCTTAACAAGACCTCGTATAGAGTCATTTGTTTTAGCATGCGAGGATATGATCACCAAGACCTATGATGCGACGTGGACTTTTCGGACCTCACATCTTGGCTCGGGGCTGAGGATGAATGTGGACGATCCTATCATATTAGGAGACACACATGAATATGTTGATCATGGGCGCCACGCCTTGGGACAGCAATGACCCTCTTCGCTCCCTCGTTGTGACAATCACCCCCTACGCCTGCTTGCACCATGAAGAAGCTTCTCACCCTCGCCGTCACCGGCATTGCCACCGCGAACGTGGTAATCCTCCCCGGAGGCACGCCCCGACCCCTACGGCGCTCGGGAACGCCCATCTCAGCCACAGACTACGACAGCATCCTCCGCCGCAGCGCCGAGACCGAATTCCCCAACTCGACCGTGCGCATCCTGCTGTCCTCCTACAGCGGCACCCTCGAGCCGGAGTCCGCCAAACCAACAGCCAACAACGCAACCGAGATCTCCCCCTCAGGTGACTCGTTTGTGCGCGGCGCAATCCAGGCCTGGGCGGAGCACCTGCACCTGGAGATCCGGCCGGACGAGGTGTGGTTCACCATCCTGGCGCAGCTCAATTTCTACATGGAAGCGCACGCGGAAGAGGTGCGGCATCTCTTTGTGCGCCACGGCAAGGGCAAGGAGACGATCTATATCGAAGACAACGACTGGACGAGCGTCCTGTGGCGGTTCAAGGACGAGATCCAGGCGCGTGTGCAGACACCCTGGCTGAGGGACTGGATCGTGCCGGACTTCTCTACGACGCGGATGGATGATGTCATGACGGCTAATATCCTCATGATGGGGCTCATGAAGGCGTATTTTCGGTACGAGGGCGGGATTATCTGCGGATTGCCCAGTGTGACGCTGCTCGGGGGGAAGGAGGACTGGGAGAAGTTGCTGGCGAGGCTGGACAGGCTGACCGAGTTTGGCGCGGAGCCGGAGGAGTACCGGAGCAGACTGACGCCGATCCTGAAGAGGTTTGTGGAGAGCTTTGATGAGCCTGATTCGAAGGAGGTAAGGGACTTCTGGTCGTCTGTTGTGTTTGCGCAGGATTCCGCCATGTGTGGAGATGCGCCGCTCAAGCTGTCAGGCTGGATAACTGGATTTTTGTTCTGGAATACGGAGGGACGGAGATGGGACAAACATGCCACGGGTGCGCAGGCTGGAGTGGTCCTCGATGGGGTGAGCTATGATAGATGGCACGACGTCAGGTACTTGCCGGTGGGATATGCCAAGGCCCCCTTCACCATGCGTGACTTTGGCGGCACGGACCGGTTCCCGGCATATGTGGCTGCCGGGACACTAGGCAAGCGGCTGGTCAGCGGGCCACCCGAAGGCTTTGCCGCTGCGCTCGCCCGGGCCGGCCAAGACACGAGCGTGGCAGCCAACGCCAGTGCACACGGCACCCTGAGACCGCTGTCGGCGTGGATGCTGTATGGGCCGCTCTATCCTCCAGGAACAGAGATCACTGACACATTCGGCGAAGAGCTGTGGGAGCTTACTATCCGCGCAACTACTTGTTAGCTGAAATGCTTAGAGGTGAGTGGGGAAGGGAGTGGGTGTGTTTGAAGGTCGGGGGAAGTGTAGCGTTGTATAAGGGTATTGGTATGAACGTGGAACCTGCTACTTGGCTGTGTTTGACTTCATAAACATTGCGAAGTGATCTTGTCTGGGCGGCGATGGGTCTCAAGATGTTGGATTAGACCTAGGATACGTACTGTGCTCCGGGTGGAGTTCCGGCTTGGCGCTCCGGAGTTGGTTAGGACACGCTGTATCGGAGTTCCACTCGGCCGGCCCCGCCAGCGAGATCTGGCCACGAAACGCTTGGGAATCCAAGGATGCACCTGAGCATGTCTCTCGACCACAGCTCATATCCATGGGTGTGTGCGCAACGGGGAGGAGGTCGGGGGTCTTGGTGTAACTGTGTTGCTTAGCACTCGAGTCGGTTTGGCGGGGAAAGGGAAGGAAGCTTGCGGGGGCCGGAGGTTACACTCATCTGAGGGACGTAGTGTTGCATGGCTTCGACGTCAAGAGGCTGCATCTTGTCGCAGTGTGAGGGTACATGTACCCGGACATAACATTGGAAGGCACCTCCTAGTAGCAATGCTATTTTTATGGCTCAGTGCTGAAGTTTAGGTTAGGGTGTGAGTGGCGGCAATTGATGCCCTAAGTGTGACTGCAACCCGTCACTTCCATAACCTCCATGGAAGTTGGCAACCCGTGACTGGCCAGCTCATTCCAAAGTGACAAATGACGGGATGCGGGTTCTCGTTCGATATCAAGTGGATGTCATTTCGACAACTCACTCTAGACAGCATGAGGAGGATCCAAATCCCTATATTTGTGGACTGGAATTTAGTTTTCATCAGATCAATCTTTATCAATCTTCCCAGCATTATGTCCAACCTAACGCCCCATTACCCGCCGATTTTACCTGTCCTGAGCCGATGCGAACGAACCAGGAACGAAATATTACCAATCTTCATTCTCATTATGCCAGTTCATCTCCGTGGACAACCCTCGCCTGCCATGCTCCGACGCAATGCATACCTGTGAATTATAGACAAAGGAAACAAGAAAGAAGTGCAAATGCAGAAGTCTAGGTCATCAAACGAACATATGTCGTCAATCGGTATACAACGAATGGAAGCTTTTGCCGACGCCGTGGCCCATCCCGGCCCACCCATCCACGGCTCACGGCGCCCGAGACGAGAGAGAAGAAAAGCAACATAAAGAAGTAAGGAGAGGGAACGAAGGAAAGGGAATGAAATGAAAAGAAAAGAAAAGGCGGCGACTGTTACACATTGCATCCACTCAGCTTGGACTCGTTGCAGTTACAGCCCGGCTTCCACAGGGATGTGTTTGGGACGGGGCAGCAATGATAATGGACTATCCCCTTTCACATATCGGATCCGGGGCCTCCCTCCATTGCCAGCTCGGACGCCGTCTGCGAGTGGGCGAGGAAATGCATCGGCTTTGCGCCGCGCGCGGGACTGCCGCTCCTGCTCTGGCCGGGCATCGACAGCGTGCGAGCGCGGCGTGACCCGGGCCTCGGGATGAGCCTCGACCGCGAGCGCTGCTCCTCCAGCGCAGGACGCGCCTGCTCCTTGGAGATGACCAGGCCCTGCGTGATGGACATCAGCTCGCCGCCTTCCACTGCACACATGCTGGGCCAGACGACGAGGAGGATCTCGTCGGGGTCGACCTCGCCGTCCATTAGCTCGTCGTCCGGGTGGTGCGACATCATGGAGTGGAAGGCGGAGCTGGTGTCGGCGGCGTCCGCCGCGCCGGCAACCGAGGGCGCCTCGGACGCCTCCACCGTGTCGAGCCGGTCGTCGGCGATGGCCGTCTCGTCGTCGTCGCGCGTGTGCGCGAACCCAGAGCCGCTGCGCTCGGCCGCCTCGGCGAACTCGGGCAGCTCCAGCACCTGCCAGTCGAAGTCGTCGTAGGGCGGGCCGAAGTAGGGCTCGATCTTCATGCTCGCCAGCTGGATGCGCATCCACTGCTCGCACGCCAGCTTGCAGGCGGCCTCGAGGCCGGAGCAGAAGGTCTCGAACTGCAGGGCGCTGAGCAGGTGCTGCACCAGCCACGACACCTCGCGCACCACCATCTTGATGCGCCGCGCCCGCTGCTCCAGCTGCCGCTCCGGCATCATCGAGAGGAGGGTGGCGCGCATGTGCGCCTCGCGCGTCGGGTCCTCGTCCTCCAGCGCACGCAGGAAGCGGACGAGGTTTTCGTCGTCGTCGTCGAGCAGGTAGACGGGGCGGAAGAGGTGCTTGTGCATCGCCCGCGAGAGCACCGCCAGCACGGCGCTGATGCGCATGCCCTTGGCCGCCGGCGTGTTGGACTGCGGCAGCGGGATCTGGAGCTGCGTGGCGTGCTTGAGGTAGGGCGAGTTGCGCAGGTTGGTCCAGCAGGACGAGTCGTTCAGGATCGACTCGTCGATGTCCGGCCGGAACATGCCCTCGACGAGGGTCACGATGGTGGTCCAGATCTTGTCGAGGACGGTGACGCTGGGCAGAGTTGTCAGTATGTGTGTGCTGGGGATTCGGGAGTCGAGTGCTTGCGAGAACTTACTAGGTGTCGTCGTTTTCGCTGTGCAGCGTGATGCGGTACTGCTCCAGGTCGGCAAGCTTCCCCGACGTGATTTGGAGGTTTTGTGTCGTCTCATCCAGCTGTGACTGGAGGTCGCGGCCGTGTGCCTCGGCGCTGTCGGCCCGCTCGCCCTCGGCCTTGAGCTTGCCGTGCAGGACCTCGATCTCGGCGTTCTTCTCCTCCACTGTCTGCTGCAGCGAGGCGATCTGCTCCTCGGCCGCGCGCAGTGACTCCTGCAGGCTCTCGGTCTCGTTGTTCTTCTGCGTGATGGTGTCGTTGAGCGACGCAATCTCTTGCCTCGCCGCCTCGAGCTCCTCCTCGAGCTTCGCCTTCGCCTCCTCCAAGTTGGCAATCGTCTCTTTCAGCGAAGCGATCTCGGCTTCGTTTTCGGCCTTAACTTGCTCGAGACCGGCCTTAGCGGCCTCCAGGTCGGCAACATTGCCCTTGAGCGACTCGATCTCGGCCTCATTGTTGGCCTTGATCTCCTCGAGGCCAATCTTCGCCTCGGTGAGCGCCGCGATCTCGTCAGCTGCCTGGGCAGCGGCGGCAGCGGCAGCCTCCTCGCCGAGCCTCTTCTCCTCTTCCACGGCAGCCTTGGCCGCTTGCAGGTCTGCATACTCCTGAGCCGTCTTTGCTTCCAGATCTGCGTATTCCTTGGCAGTCTTCGCCTCCAGGTCCGCATACTCCTGTGCTGCCTTCGCCTCCAGGTCCGCATACTCCTGGGCCGTCTTGGCCTGCAAGTCTGCATACTCCTGAGCAGTCTTCGCTTCGAGGTCCGCATACTCCTTGGCAGTCTTCTCCTCCAGGTCGGCATACTCCTTGGCCGTCTTCTCTTGCAGGTCCGCGTACTCCTTGGCGGTCTTCTCTTGCAGGTCCGCGTACTCCTTGGCGGTCTTCTCCTGCAGGACCGCGTACTCCTGGGCAGCCTTCGCCGCAGCCTCCGCAGCATCCCTGATCTTCTCGTCGAGCGTCTTTTGTGTGTCCTCCAGGTCGCTTTCTAACCTGACCTTGGCAGCAGTGAGCTGGTAGATCTCCTGCACCTTCTCCTGCACCAGATCCTCGAGGTCCTTCTTCTCATTCTCAATCACATCCTTCTGCGCCTCGAGCTCGTTGCGGTACTTCCGGTACTCCTCCAGCACCACCTGGTGTGAGGTGGAGAGCTTGTTGTTCTGCTCCTTGACGTACAGAAACTCGCTGAAGACGTCGGCCACCAGCTTGTAGTTGGGGTCGGACGTCAGGTCGCGGATGGCGCGCACGAGGCCGTCGACCGCGTGAGTGGGATCCGCGTCCATGTGAGAGCCCATCTTTGGCTTGCTGGAGGCAGACGGCGCTGCAGGAGGCGGTCTGGTGCCAGTGCTATGGGGGGAGAAATTGTAAGAGGAACTGCGGACCTTGGCGGTAGCCAGCTTGACGGTGTGCCTCCGGCGGGGACGCGATAGAGACGACGGGAGTGGGTTCAACGAAGAGGAAGAGGAAGGGGAAAGAGGGGAGGTCCAGGGAGACCAATGATGTGATGCCCTGATCCGGTTATTTGGATGAACGCTATCGTGGGTCCCACGAAGGTTCCGGCGTCCAATCTCGGAGCGAGTCTTTGGATGGAGATGTTGTTAGGCTGTGGAATTGGACGACGGCTCGGCTGAGTTGCTGACTATATAACTGGGAACGACGCTTTGACCGCATGTGGCCCTTCTTCGCCTGAGGTGGCACCGGTGCAGGCATCCGGACAGACGACGGGGGGAGGCTGAAGGACGGCCGGGGAAAAGGGGGGGACAGGTGTGCGGTCTAGGTGGCTGGCATTGAGTCACCACGCATGCAATCGCGAAGCAACAAACAGATCACCAGACTGCCGCGGTGCCCAGTTCCCGGGAGTCCACACGCGGCCAAATTGTCAAATTGTGGGTGTCAATTGGGCTCGAAGCTGCCGCAGCAGCGCGCAGAGTGGCTCGTCCGGAGTGATCCACCGGTCTGGCCGGCCCATCACAGCACGCTTGATGTGGCAGCAACGACCGAGCCCAACGTCCAACCACGCGCCTGCAGCCTCTCTTTCCAGCAAGCGGTCACGATTACTCCCTCCCGTCGCTGTTTTTGCTGTTGGCCGGTTCCATCTCAATCTCGCTCCTTTGCAAACCGCCTCGCCAATCTGCAGCCGCTTGCCTCGAAGCAGGCTTCGGCCGCTTGGTTGTCGTCGAGGGGGCTCCATCGAGGCTCTTGACGTGGCAGCTTCCACTGCCAACGCTCTGCCGCAGGGGCTCACTCTGGCGGTCATTGGCCCCGCTTCCGTGCCTTCCGACCCCACACAGATGCAGCGCCAGCGTTGAAGATCAATGAGATGTCAATACTCCCTGGAATGAACGGAGTATGTCCAGCGGGCATCCTGCTTCTCCTGGCGGACCATGGAAGGCGGCCATCAATTGGCTGGCTAGGGTACCCAACTCTCACGGACTGCCGTTTTAGTTTACTGCCCGTGGTGAGATCCCTTCCGCTGCCGGCGCCGGCGAACTGGGTCTCGCCGTTCCCCGGTAGACGGGTCCACCAACCGCGTTGCGGGCCGCGCCTCGTGCCAAGAATTGGGCCCTCAACGCCAGTGCCCAATTGGGGCGAGCGCATGGCCAACTGGCAACATCACTGCCGACCCTCTTTTTGATAAAGGCAAGCACAGATCACCCTCGTCGCCGCCCGAATCGGTATATCCCGGCTGCCCCGAGCCGAAACCCATCTTCCGCCGGAAATTGAGCACTCCATCTCGCCTCCTGCCACGTCGGCCTCAGAGGGCTTCGGAAGGAGAGCTCCGATCATCTCGACTACGGATGGAGTTTTCATAGGAAAATAGGAGTCTTATACGTAATTTACTGCTTGCGTAATTTACGTAATTTACAACATTTCATGCCGCCTCTCACCGCCTCCAAATTAGGCCTAGCATACCTAACCTCGACAGCTTCAAGCACCTTCAAAGAGCTTATTTTAAAGCAATTAAGCCAAATTATTATTACTTATAATTAAAGCTAATGAAATAATTATTATTCCTACACCGCTATGCCCTTGGGCGTGCCGGACCTTCAACTGCTTA
>MU860347.1:0-22328 GCA_033296875.1 Achaetomium macrosporum | reverse complement strand
AAAAAGAAACAAAAGAAAGAAAAGAAACAAAAGAAAGAAAAGAAACAAAAGAAAGAAAAAAAGAAGCTGCAGTAGAACATAGAGAGACAAGATAGGTCATGCTGTAAGGTGCCTTGGTTCAATACGCCAATGCCGGCCAAGGGACGGGCCTTGTTGAGAATTGAGTAAAGGAAAATGTTGAATCAGTGGTATTCCGCACACTGGGAGCGGTTTATTGTTGATCCCATACTGAATTGTTTTACTCGTCCACCACTCCGTTTCCTCGACCCTCTCCGTTAATGCCAATCTCGCTTGGACCTGGCAGCGTGACACCCTCCTTCAAGGACAAGACGACCATTGTATACCTTTTCTGCTCCCCAAACCGAACCATGAACTTCCCCGACGGGTCGTACTCAATGTTGGCTTTCTCCTCAAGCCTTGCTCTCTCCCCATAGTTGACATAACATATCGTGACTGGCCTTTCCGTGCTGATCCAGTGATCTCTGATAAGCGTTGCCTCGAGAGTTTCGGGCATCGAGTCCATCCCAGCGAGCTGTTGCAAATCCTTGGCCGAGGAGACTGGGCCATCGGGTGTGATGATGACGGGAATACGGATCTCGGGCGTCTTGAACGTGCCGTCAGCCATAGCCCTTCTGGCCGCCTCCCATCGTGCCCGTTGCCATGTGTTGTTGTCTTCCTCCACTCGACGGGCTTTCTCTTCCTTTTGACGTTGAAGAAGCCGTTGCGCCGAGTTGTTGACCTCCTCAGCTTGACGAGCATTTTGTGCTATCGCGCGTTGGAGTGCCGACATATTTGTGAGCCAGAACGGTATGATTGGGGTTGAGGGAGTCTCGATGTAGGTTTTCGCGGGTTGAGATGAAGCAAAGTGGCGGGGCTTGCTCTTTCATACTACGGCAGGGGGGTGGTGGATGTGAGAGGCGGCGGTTACTGTAGGTGTACCTCCCCAGAAGTCTCTGGATTTTACAAAGCCGCATGTACAGGTTAAGGTAGCATGGACATAATACTCTCGTTGTACAGGGGCCATTGAACTGGTCTCCCGTGTCTTGTCGACTGACGATCTGAGTTGGGCGGCGGAACTCAGCGACGTCTTCGTTGTTGTGCGGAAGAACTTCGACATCCAACTCACCAGGGGCTGTTCCATGCACATCCACATCGCCCCGAGGCCGGACTGGGACGCTTCGTCTCTACACGTAATCTCACGAAGGCGACTGGCGTTTTCGACGACGCCACCATGAAGATCCTGCCTGCGGATCGCAAGATGAATCCCTGGGTCAGATCCAACTTTCATGATGGTCCCACGGCAGAGGAAAAAGTACCGCCCAAGATGAAGAGAGCATTCGACGAAGTCCCCGCCAAGACCTGGAAACCTTTTTTTGCTCTCTTCGACAGTGCCAAAATGAAGGCCCACCTCCTTCTCGAATGGGGCCAGAATCTGTTGGAAGTCCAACAGCCACGGTGTCACAGAGTGCAGGGCTTACGGATGGAGCGTGTAGAAGCTGAGGGGCAGGCAGTGTGTCAATTGAAGCTGTTCATGTTCCGATCATCCGTTCAACCTTCTGTGGGCATCGCCCAAACCCTGAGAAACCTCCTGTGCCAAGCCACTAATCACCCCTGAATTGACTGCCCAGACCGCCTTCTGCCCTGCGCTGCCATCCTCGGAACTCCGGCCCAGTTCCTCACCTCCCAGTAGATTCAACAGAATCGCTACGTCGCCTGGAACTTCGGATGCCTTAGCCGCTGTGGAACCGTCGAGTTCCGGCGACCTCCTGGCGTGACGGCAGCTGCAGACGCACAAAAGTGGGCTGCCTTTGCCGTTGCCTTCGTCTGTGCGGCTACGCAGTCAAACTGGCAAGCCCCGTGGTTGTCAAGCAAAAGGCACGCGAGCGTGGCCGAGCTCCAATCCTTCGTAGGCCGTGGGCTCGATCTGCTTGGTTGGGGAACGCTTCTGGATCCCCGTGCCCTCGTCGAGAATACCTCGCCGGCCGAGCCACTCGAGCATTTCGACCTGGAGGAAGTGAAGCGCAAGCTGGCCAAAGCCAAGGAGAGGGGGTTTGAGGAAAAGGTTAGTCACTTTTTGTTCCCTGCAGTCCGCTGTTTACTACTGGCCGGCTAGGTCCTTGCTGATCATGTTATCCGTGTCAGATCGTTCGGTCACGACAAAACAGTCCGGCAAGCAGCCACTCCAACAGCCCAACCACTCGCAAGGCCGGCAGTTGTTCAAACAGCCCAGCAAGTGTCCGCTCCAACAGCCCTGCCAACCACGGCGCCCGCTCAGAGTCCCCAGCAACCAATCGCCCCAACGCTCCCAGGATTCAGTGTCCTTAACAGGAGGACTGCGATGCGTCGTGTGCTGCAGCAGTCCAATATGTCCGGGTTTGTTTTGTAAAATACCATGTGTGCATCTGTAAGACATAAGAAAACTAGTGGGCTGGTTGTATGCGATGGTGGTGCGGTGTGGTGGCAGCACTACCGGAAGGACAGACATGGAAGACTAGGATGGAAGAGAACAAGGTTCTGGGTTCTGGATAGAGAGTTAGGCTACATTGGAGGGTTGACGTCCTTGCATGTTGTACTGGACTCTGACCTGAAGTTCTCACGAACTGCCAACGAGAATGTTCGGGTACATGTAACCATGAGCCTGCCTGCAGCCCTGAGTGTAGCCCACCAACATCATTTTAGGAATACGGCTAACTATGCTTTGACAGGGTTGCCTCTTTTATGTTTCAAAAGTTACAGTGGCCGGCTGTGCTCTGAGACCACGGTACACGGATTGCTTCAAGTACCTTATCCATTGAGGATTCTCCACTAGTTACATGTAACACATCAACCATTCCATTACGTTCCAGTCAGCCAACCTAATGTTTCTGATTAACATCTCACCATGCACCCATTTCCGCCGTCACTCAGATCAACCACTGAAAAAGAATCAGTACTCACCACAAAAATATCCATCAACACAGCGGCGCTACTAGTACTATCCCGCGTAGCAACCAGTGCCCGAGTAACCGCCACCACGCTATTCAACCAGCTATACCTCTCATCTCCCGTCTCGAACGTGACGCTGCCATACACGTACTCGCCCGACTGATTACCAAAAATCTTATGCTAAGTGCAAAAGTAACGCGGATTTCTTAGCTGCCGATCTGAGACTTTTGAACAAGACTCCACGAGAAGTTTAGCCCACCAAGAGACGGCCCAAGTAACGCTCCGATTCCTGTCCCGGTTACGCCGCACCTAAAACCCTCGGCGCCCACGGGCCCTGCAGGTCCCACAGACACTTCTCATGGGATCCCAACAGCCCTAGATCGGAGAACTCGCCCTGGGTATTCAGGTGGAACATGCATGGCTCCTATCCTCAGGGCTACTGCCACAGATGGCCCCCTTCCCAACAAGTTCCTCGAGCTCTGCGTGAACACGGGAGAATTCGAAAGACAGCTGGCGGAAATCGACATCTCGGATGTGAACAGCGACACCGAGCTACTATTTACTCCTCAAGCCTGTCGATGTCCACTTTGTTTAATTCAGTCTTGAAAACCGTTACCGTGTATTAGTAGGCATTCGTGACAAAACCCCTGGCTCTACTTACCTGGCCAGACGGGCATGACATCTCACGGCTATGGGCCTATGATCCCTATCCGATGGTCCCAATGCCGCCTATTGCCCCCAACATCTTTTTGCATCACTTGTCCAAGCCTGAGGCACACACCCGAGACGCGTCTGGCGTGGGCGGAGCCCCAGGAGGCTGTACAGAAGCGAAAGTCTCAGCGGGAGGAAATTTGCAATGTGACGAGTCAGGCACGGACCTGGCGCGCGAGATGCTGCAACACCCCACCCAGATGGTGGATGATTCACTGATCATTACCAATGTGCTGTCGTTGGTTATGGCCCGGGACGATGCGCTCCCTGGCTTTGTTCATTCTGATTTTCCGTCTGGCCGTGTAAGCTGCTTATGGAACGTCCGCTGTATCGGACACCATATAGTCCTAGTACTAGTATCTCTTGGGTTCGGCGAATATAGAAGGCACGACGAGGGATTGCCAAACTGGAGCGACTGCTTGAAGCTATAAGCAATATGCAACACAATCTAGTTCTACTAGTAGTTCTGTTCCGTGTCCAAACTCTGTGCAGAAATCAACCTCGACCAAGCCCATAGATATACATAGAAACCATCGTACGAAAGAAAAGAACGAGCGAGAGAAAGACGAGTAGTAGAAGTAGAACCCCCTTGACCACCTAAGTACCTACCAGGTACTTAACTATAATACTCAAGCAACCACGCCCTGAGGTCCCCCACAGTGGGATATTCCAGAAACAGACTCCCGCTGACGGTGATGTTGAATTGCTCGCGCAGCTTCTCGGCAATGACCAGGCTCATCAGGCTGTCGACGCCGATGCTGGCGAAGGAGGCGTCGTCGTGCAGGTCGGCGGGCTCGATGGCGGCCTCGGCGGCGATGAGTGCGAGGGCCTTGGCAGCGGTGCTGTCTGAGCTATTACTAGCACTGTTACCAGTGGTGGTGGTGTGTGCTGCGGCCTTCTCCACAACCCCCGTTGCTTGCGGCGGAGGAACCGGAACAGGAACGGGGATAGGCGGCGGTGCAGTTATGACGGGCGGCTCCGAGTCCACTTTCGGCTGGGGAATGCTAGGTGCTGGAGCCGGTCCTGCTTTCGTCGTAGTACCACCAGTACCGCCATCGCTCGGAATAGTCGCAGCCGTAGTAACTTGAACAGACGGCAGCACATTCTTGACCTCCGCAGCCGAGAAAAAGCGATTCAGCAGCACGCGCGGATAGCGGCGGAACTTGATGGCCTGCATGACGCCCACAATCCGCCCCTCCCCCTGCTCCCCCTGCTCCCCCTGCCCCAGCACGTAGACATCCCCCAGATAGACGGTCGGGTCCTCTTGCGTAGGCAGCATCTTGACATACGACCTGTACCGGCCGCCGGGCACCAGCTTCCGAGCAATACGCAGCAGGCCCCAGCCGGGGGTGACGCAGAAGTTGTTCTTGGTGTCGACCGCGTCGGACACGTTCATGGCGAACCCGGCCAGGTGGCACACGCTGTCGATGAAGTAGGGTGGCACCGTCCACACGCCGCCGCCGTCGTCTCCCGAGTTGCAAGCCAGCGTCACGTCGGCGTAGGCCTCCAGCCCGTGCAGCACCACCGACTGCATGCCGCGGTATTTGGCGGCATAGTCGACCAGGTTGTTGGCGAAGAGCTGGTAGGCCATGCCGTGCGAGAAGCGGGTGGCGGTGCCCTCGTCGGCGAGTTTGGAGAGCGTCTCGATGCGCGACTGGACCAGGTGGGCCATGGGCACCCAGCTGGCTAGCCAGGAGGAGGCGCTGCCGTAGATTACTTGGGCGGTGACGATAGGCTCCTCGTCGATTAGTGAGTGTCCGTCGGGCGCGAGGTTGTGCCATTCGAGGTGGGCGGAGCCGCTGTCGATGTCGGCAGTGGTGACGGTGATCTGGATCAGCTGCGGCACGGTCGTGTTCTTCTGGGCTACCAAGCCCTCGCGCACCACCAGGTTGGAGATGCCGATGTCGGCGGCGCTGTGATTCTTGCTGCTGTCTGGCTTGAGCTTGTTGAGGAGATACTTGCCGAGGGTGAAGGCGATGTCTGCGTGGATGGACTAGTAGATGTGGGGAGGGGCGTCAGTGATGTTTTCCTTTCAGTCATTTTCAGGGGTAACTTACCGACGTCGCTACACCCGCGTTGTTCATCTTGTGACCCCACACGGCGGCCAGGAAGTCCGGCTGCATCAGGTCCGACTGCACGACGACGCGACCAGCCGAGCCCGAGAAAGACTCTTCGACGACACGGTGCACCAGCGACGTCCGCAGGGTAGACACGGTTACCGGCTTATTGTTGACTGCAGCCGCCGCAGCCTTCGCCTTGTCCTCGGCGTCGTAGAAGGTATTCCCCTTCCTCAACACCCAGTCGCCGTTGTACTGCAGCCAGTAGGTCTTGTCATTCCAGGCGTAGGTCGGCAGATCCACCAGTCGGAGACCGCACGAACGCTCAAAGGGGCGGTGGAACTGGTCCCAGCTGACCTGGACACCAGCCGTATGCACCAGCGCCAGGCTCTGTGATAGCGTCTTCCAATTGTCTTCGCCGCGCCGCAGCGAGGGCACGGCCGTGGCGAGGGACGGCATGATGGACCGCGCAAAGCCCATGCACACCGGGTGCGGCCCCATCTCGATCCACACCATGCTCTCGTCGACGGTCCCGATCTTGCGCGCCGCCTCGACCGCACCCCAGAAATCCACCGTCTCGCGCGTCGAGCGCCGGATGTAGCTGGCATTGACCGTGTTCTCATCAAAAATGACCCTCCCCAGCAGCGGCGAGATAATGGGCATCCGCAGCGGCTGGAACAGCACCCCCTTCCTCGCCGTGTCCTCCAGCTCATCGAGTATCGGATCCGTCTGCGCGGAGTGAAACGCAAACGCCACATCCAGCCGCACACACTTGACCCCTTCCCCCTCCAGCACCTCCACAATCCGCTCCATCTCCTCCCCCGTCCCGCTGAGCACCGTATCCCTCGGCCCATTGACACACGCCACCTCGTACTCCATCCTCCCCTCTTTACCCCCAACCCGTTCTATTATCCCCTTTATCTCCCCCAACCCGGCCCGCACAGCAACCATCCGATGACTACCCGCTTCACACCTCCCCTCCAACATCCTTGCCCTCCTCCCCACCAGATGAACCACATCACTCGCCGATAGTACCCCCGCCACCTGCAGCGCCGCATATTCCCCCAGCGAATGACCCACCACCACATCCGGCCTGACCCCCAGCTCATATTCCCAGTACCCGGCCAGCGCCATCTCCACACACACCAGCGCAAGCTGGGTTGTCGTCGGCGGGTGGGCGTGGTCCGGGGGGAAGGAGCCGTCTATGGCGGGGATGATGGAGTCAAACCCCTGGGACTGGCAGAGGGTGTCGAGGTGGAGGAGGCGCGAGCGGAAGGCGGGGGAGTGGGTGAACAGGGAGAGGGACATTGTTTTGTGCGAGGCGCCTTGCCCTGTGAAGGCGAATACCACCGAGGGGGGGCCCGAGGGCGGGATGGGTTTGTGGGTTTCGCAGGTTTCTAGGGCGGTGGACAGTTGGGAGTGCAGGTGGGAGAGGGAGGAGGTGGCGATGGCGATGCGGTGGTTGTGATGGGTGCGGCGGGCGGTGGTGGTGTATGCCAGGTCCGGGAGGGGAGTATCTGGGTGGGTGGAGAGGTAGGAGATCAGGCGGGAGAGGTTGTTTCTGAGGGAGGCTTTGCTCTTGGCCGAGACGGCCACGACGTGGGTAGTGCGGGGGTCGAGGGAGGCGCTGGAGACGGAGTTCGCGGGACGGGAGGGCGGTTCGGCGATGATGATGCTCGAGTTGCCGCCTGCCGCGCTGAAGTTGTTGACCACGGCGATGCGGGTCTTCCCCGGGACGGAAGGCCAGGGGGTCTTGTCGTACGGGATGTGCAGGTTCCGTCGGTCGAGATCCTTGGGGAAGCCAGGGTTGATGGCTGTCTTGATGCCGACGTGGCGCGGGATGGCCTGCTTCGAGAACATCAGCAGCACCTTGAGCAGCGCGGTTGTACCAGCTACGGCCTCGCCGTGTCCTACGTTGGCCTTGACGGCGCCAATGTGCAGCGGCTGCTTGGGACCCCGGCGTCTGGCTTTGGACAGGGGCGCAAACACATCGGTGACGGACTGGATCTCCTGGGCGTCGCCCGCCTGCGTGCCGGTGCCGTGCATCTCGATGTAGCTCACCTCCAGCGGGTCGACGCCGGCCTGGTCCAGGAGCTGCCGCGTCAGGTCGGCCTGGTGGCCTGCGTGCGGGTGCGTGATAGAGATGGCCTCGGCCGAGTGGTTGGTCCCAGACGCCAGGATGACGCCCAGGATGTTGTCGTTGTCGGCCTCGGCGTCTTCCAGCCGCTTCATGACCACCGAGGCCACGCCGTCGGCTCGGCAGTATCCGTCGGCGTCGCAGTCCCACGTCTTGCACGCGTTGGGCGTCTTGGTCAGGAAGTGGCCCTGGCCCAGCCCGGCAAAGCCGTCGCAGTTGGTCAGCACGTTCATGCCCCCGGCCACGGCCATGTCGGTGTCGCCGCTCCATAGAGATTTGCACGCGATCTGCCGGCTGGGTTTAATGTCAAGTTCCTGATTGGATCTGCATGCTGCTCAACTTACATCGATCGCCGCCAGCCCCGACGAGCACGCCGTATCAATGCTGAAGCTCGGCCCCGAAAACTTGAAGAAGTAGTTGATGCGCCCCGGGCCAAAGGCGCGGCACCCTCCCGTGATATAGTACGTGCCGACCTCCTGCCCGGCGTTGACCTCGCGGTAGTCGTCGCACGTCTGGCCGTAGAAGGTGCCGATGCGGTGCAGGTTCGTGGCAGGGGTGCGGTTGGCCACGTAGCCTGCGCGCTCGAGGGCCTCGTATGCTGTAACGAGAGCCAGCCGCTGCATGGGGTCTGTTTGCAGGGCCTCGCGGGGCGACATGTTGAAAAAGGGGGCGTCGAACAGGCCGGGCTCGTCGATGAAGCAGCCATACTGCGTCATGCTCGTGTTCATCCGCTTGCCTGTTGGATCAAAGTGCGTTTCCACATCGAACCGGTCCGCTGGGATGGTCCGGTGCACGTCGAGGCCGCGGTCGAGGATGTCCCAGAACTTGTCCGTGTCGGTGGCGCCACCCGGAAGACGGCACGCCATGCCCACGATAGCGATCTTGGACTGCTTGCTGCCACTGGGCCCCTTGGGAATTGTTTCCGGCTTGGAAACCCATGTTAACAGGTCTCTTGCCCTGGCCACGGGCTGCTGCGGCTCGGCGTCCGCGTTCAAGGCGTCTACGAGGTCACGGACCGGCAACGAGGTTCGGAACGTAAAGACCGAGCAGTCCGAGGCAGATATGCTTCTGGCATGCTGTGTGACACCCTCCACGACCTTGTCCCACTGGATGGTCTGGGTGAGAATATCGCGGACGATGTCGCGGAACAGACCAACAGCGCTCTCACGCGCGAAGGGCGTCCCGCTGCTGGTTGGGAAGACGAGCACGCGCGGCTTCAGGCTGCCGTCGAGCGACGCGAGCGAGCTGGCCTGTATAATCTTGTCGACGTGCTCCTCGCCGTAGATGTGGTGGGCGTGGCAGAGGCCGCCGTACACGGGCAAGGCCACAAACGTTCGATCGCGGAAATGGCCGGATGCGCTGAAGAGGTGCTTGAGCCGTGCCGGCGGACCGCTGACCGTGACCGAGTTGCGGCTGATGGCACTGATGAAGACTTTGTTGGGCTCCGAAATCCCCTGGAGATATTTTCCGTCAGTCTGTGGACAAGTACTAGTATTGAGAGGTGAAATGGTAAACCCACTTCGGCTGCGTGCAGAGCATCAAGCTCTTTCTGGACTTCTGCTGCCGCCGCATCTGGCATCACGTATGCCCAGCTGTCACCAGGGCCACCATCGACCGCTCGGGGCTGCAGATTCTGCGAGACCTCGCCGACGAGAATTCCGAGTCGGAAGGCGATGCGTATGACCTCAGCGCCGGCTGAAGGCATGTCGGCCAGCGTCGAAGCCAGCGAGACGGCAGCAGTGGAGAGCAAGCCCGTCCCAAGCCCAGTGAGGCAGGCATCCGGGCTACCGAAGTCGAATGCCTCGTCCGAGCCATCGAGGTCTTCATGGTACCCGATGAAGGCGGCCAACTGAAGTGCACAGAGGAGCATCCCATCGACGGAACCTCCCAGTGGCCCATTGCGCAACGCCGTGTGGTCGGCAAGAGTGAGTATCGTCTCGAAAGGGGGTACCAAGGCTCTCAAACTGGGAGGGAGCAGGGCAACCTCTTGACGGACGGCCAAGGTGGCCTCGTGGATGAATGCGGCCAGCAGCCGATGCCGTCTGTCCTTGCTGTGGATCCACAGCCGGCGGAAGACGTCTTGCAGGTCATCGTGCGGAAATTCGTTCCCGAAATAGCCAAACTTCCTGCTGCCCGGCTCCACGAAAGAATCAGTCGACGGGGTTGCAGTGGACAGCTGATCCGCCATGCTGAGAGTTGCAGCCCATTCCATGTTGGCAGTCATGGTATCTACTACATTCAGACGCAGTGACGGCGATTCGAAAATGGTATGCGAGGAAATTGTACCTGTAGATAAAACTGGAGTGGTTCGTTATATCACCATTACTCTCTCTTGCCTTCCGCTCCGCTTCTCAACACTCAGCTATGAACAGCAATCGAGCGGCCCACCACGATCGGAACCTTCCAGTATCGCTGCATATCGACATCCCCAGTTCCAAAGCATGACCCGTCCTGACCGGATGCCGATCGGAAAATTCAACTACCAGGTTTCCGCAGATCTCGGTTTCCGAACGCCACGAGCCGTCCCAAACATCAGGCATCCCCCCACTCGATACACTCCTGAAGAGTGGACGAAAGGGGGATGTTCAGCCAGCCTCATCTTCTACAGGTCTCAGGCTCAGCTTCGGAGACCGTTCGTGACCAAGAACATAACACCGAGGAAACCACCCACTGGATCTCCGCCCTGTCCATCCAGGCAGAAGATCTCAAGCATGATCATTTCCTACAGTACCTACTACATGTACCATAGTACTACTTCACAATGGCGCCAGGAGTGGGAGGCTACCGCCAGATCAACAAGGCGCTGAACATCTGCGCCTTCGAAGACTACCTCGAGAGCCAACAGACACGTCTGCCGCGCTTGCTAGACGTCGAGCAGATCAGCCCACGCGTGATCCGCGTCCTGGGGCAGAATCCCGGCAAGGTTTTCCTCCCCCTCCCCCTCCTCTCCATACCTACTTATCCAGTCCTAACTATACCTCTACTAGTTCACCCTGCAAGGAACAAACACCTACATCATCGGCACGGGCCCATCCCGCCTCCTCATCGACACGGGCCAGGGCATCCCAGACTGGGCGACCCTCATCTCCTCCACCCTCTCTTCCAAGAACCTCACCCTCTCCCACGTGCTCCTCACCCACTGGCACGGCGACCACACGGGCGGCGTGCCCGACCTCTTGCGCCTCTACCCTTCCCTCAGCCACTCCATCCACAAACACACCCCCGACCGCGGAAAGAACCAGCAGCCCATCGCGGACGGCCAGGTCTTCCGCGTGGAGGGCGCCACCGTCCGCGCCGTGCACGCGCCCGGCCACTCGCACGACCACTGCTGCTTCGTGCTCGAGGAGGAAAACGCGCTGTTCACGGGCGACAACGTGCTGGGCCACGGCACGGCGGCCGTCGAGCACCTGCGCACGTGGATGGGTACGCTGCGGCTGATGCTGGGGCTGGGGTGTGGAAGGGGGTATCCGGCGCACGGGGCGGTCATTGAGGATTTGAGGGGGAAGATTGAGGGGGAGTTGGGGGCGAAGGTCAGGAGGGAGGAGATGGCCATGGTGGCTTTAAGGTCTGCACAAGGGGAAGGGGAGGGAGATGGTGGTGGGAGTGGGAATAAGGGGAAGGGGAAGGGCAGGCTTACGGTTAAGGAGCTTGTGAAGACTGTGTATGGGGATAGGATGGATGATGGGGTGAGGGAGCTGGCGCTGGAGCCGTTTATGGATGAGGTGCTGCGCAAGCTGGCGGAGGATGGCATGGTGGGCTTTGACGTGAGGGGGGGAGTGAAAAGGTGGTTTGCTATTGCCTAGTGCTACTTACTATAGGAGGGGTAAATAGCAGTAGTAGAATACGGGGGTGGCTCTCCTAGCAGTTAGAATTACCAGGACGCCTGTGTGATATCATCCCCTAGACTGATGGTAGAGCATTGGTGTCGCTTAGCACCCATATACCTTGGGGTCTAGAATAGAGTGCTGGGTTAGAGTTCAAGGAGCTGATGTGTGACGTTGGGTGAGGATTCCCATGAGTCGTACCAAGCAAGGGTTCTAGGAGGACAAATATGAGCGCCTGTATTACCGGCAATTACTACTACTAACTAGTCTGCTCTTCTAACGAAAGAGACCCGACATCGATACTATTACATATCATGGAGGTACCACAACGGCAGAACATGGAACAAGTCGTAAAACCAGGAAGAAGTAAAACTTGTATTTGGTATTGCTGCCCATCGAACTAATAATACCGAGGTGTACACTGTAGTAGACTAGTATTTCAGGAAAGTGCTACAAGCACTCAAATAAGGGCAGGCACATCATCCGGACATATGGCTGTACTCGCTCGATAATTTTAGTTCTCCAAGATTCTGAGTAGTAAGGTACGGTAATATACGGTTGTCATCACCGACGCCCCCTTTGCACGTACAGTGAATACGACTCGACATGCCCGGATACTTGAAACTCTGGAAGGGGCTGAAAGCCTGAACAACAAGCCCGGCCCGCAGATAAAGATGGGATCAGGTGGAAAATAACCCGAACCCATTTCTCGGAAAGCCAATGAGAAGGAGCCACCGGGTAAAAGCCGAGCTTGGCTCACACCACGCGGTTGGACGCGAGTCGAAATTGCCCGAGTCGTAGACATGGCGCGTGTGTCGGGGAAATGGGTCAGTGGCCATTGTTTTGGACCGATATGTGCAGCGGCAATCCGTCTAATGCCTACATCGCGCAAGGAGCCCGGTACGCCGACTTACGCCGGGACCTGGGATAATGCGCGCTGGGCGTCGGCGACATGGCTTCGCCATGAGGAAAGAATTGAGTCCAAGAAAAGCCTCCATCCATCGTGTCTCCGCCCATGTGAGCGCATTGCGCGGCGTGCCTCCTCATCGAGGCACCGACAATCACTACCAGTATGATCCCCCGGTCTAAGTCCGTTGTTGTCAAATTAACCACCTTAATAATCGCCACGGAAAGAACATCTAATTAGTAGCCATACTTCTCTCATACAGTTCGGAAGTTAGACCCAACCATGGCAGCACCCACCACGACGACCAAAGAGCCAGCGCTGCCCCAGCCCTCCGGCTCGACCAAGGGCAAGTACCTCTGCCTGACCGTGTGCGGCTACCGCAAGCCCGGCATCAGCGAAGAGGAGCTGCGCAACCACATGGTCAACATCACGGCGCCCCTGACCCAGACGCTCATGGTGAAGTACGGCATCAAGCGGTGGACTCAGGTGTGACATTTTCCCACCCTGCACCTAATTATGGCTCGCTTTTGATTGACACCACCATCTCTCTCTTCAAGATCCACAACCAAGCCTCGACCCGCGCATTGATGGGCCATATCTGCGATCCGCAAATGGCCAACATCGCCGACTTCGACTTCTTCAGCCAGGCCGTGTTTCGGGACATCGAGGGGTACCAGCGCATGAAGCAGGATCCGTGGTACAAGGAGCACCTGATCGACGACCACGAACGGTTTGCTGACACCACGCGAACCATGTGAGTAACTACTAGTAACCCTTTCCATGAGGGGTTAAGATGGCTAAGTTTCAATTTGTGGATAGGATAACGATTGGATGGATAGAGGAGTTTGTGAGGGATGGCGAGGCGGTCGATGGGTTTGCTGCTTGCTAAGCGTGGGTGTGGAAACTCCAGGGGGTTGAAGATTACTGGTAGTAGAAATACGATTGTGTTCTGAGTTACCTCCATTCATGAGCCAATTCATCTAAGGTTTAGGTTCTGGCACTGTCTCGCGTGCTATTGCATGGCTCAAGGGGTCTGATCAGGCACTTGGTGCTTCTGCGGAAATGGTGTGATCAACAAAAGTTCCTGCCCAGTGCCACAGAACGCACTTATTACCTGGCAACAACTCTGGCCTGACTTAGGGGAACTATAGAGCAGATCTGCCGGTGCTTGGAACTCCGTCCATGAGGTGAAGCCTTCCCTGTTTCTGGCCTCTCTGTTATTCGATGTTGAAGCAAGCCGGCCGAACCCTCGATTCTGGGGCTGGGTTTAATGCGCCAAATCATGAAAGCCGGATTGGCAGAGGCTTTCCCGCTAGCATCAATAAATTATACAGACTTGAACGAAAATGACGAGCTCCGGCAGCCGAGAACGGGATCCCATTGAAAAAGACTTCCAGTCCTTCCCACCCACGCGCCCTCCACGCACTACTAATTAGTACTACCACTAAGGGTAACATGAAGTCTCGTCACCTCTGCCGTAGGCTCTCAATAATCCCAGCAGACAGGCTCCCAAGGTTCTTACGCAGATCACTCTCAACCCCTGCCAAGGTGGCAGCAGAGAAAGGAGAAGGGGCCGGAGCCGGAGCAGCCATCAACTGCACGCTGCTGCTGCTCGAGCAGTCTCCTCCTTTTGGTATCGCCCCCTTTTGGAGACCATCACTGGCAACTGACACCCCGTCATCAACCGAATCCCGGCTTCTGCTGCTTTCAACAATGGCAGGAGCCTTGAGTCTCGGCGACAGCTTGTTGACCACCCTCTGCGCGCGGTACAGCTCGCTGAGGACAAGCTGTGCGGCGGCCATGCATCTTCTGCCGCTACTGTCGCTGCAGTTACCGGTACTACTTATAGTAGTGGTAAGGCTATTCAAGGCGTTGTTGGCGATGTAACCACTGCATAGTGCTAGTGAAGAAAGAAAGACTTTTGGCGGTTTCGTGCTGACCCCGGTGCACTTTACCGCTGGCTTGTCCTCGCTCGCTTCACGTTCTTGTCTCTCGGCTGTTCTTGTCCCGCGTTCGGGCGCTGGCTGGCACTGTGACGCGGCGTCGTACCGCTCCAGGATTTTCAGAACGGCCATTGCAAGGACAGTGAGGAGGAACCCGTCCCGGGTACACGACGAACATGCGAGCATGCTCTCGATGGCTTCGATGCCGTGCCTGTTCTCCTGGAGCACAGCCCGTACTACGCACACGCTGGCAGAGTCCACGGTTGCGACACTACCAGGGGGCTTGTTCGATAAGGAGAGGCGTTCGAGGAGATCCAACGCCCTACCTAGACAGGAGCATGCGGTGGATGTGTCATTGGTGGCATAGCTCGG
The DNA here is from genome assembly GCA_033296875.1 of Achaetomium macrosporum. Taxonomy (NCBI): domain Eukaryota; kingdom Fungi; phylum Ascomycota; class Sordariomycetes; order Sordariales; family Chaetomiaceae; genus Achaetomium; species Achaetomium macrosporum. The sequence goes on along the minus strand of MU860347.1, from coordinate 7,452 downwards.
CGTTGCAGCGTCAGGGCTTCCTGCAGCCGGCGGCACATGGGCGGTATTGGACGGCTGTGGAGTTGGCCCGGACCTTTGGTGCATCCAGAGATGAGCGCCCCACCATGCTTCGGGGGCGACAAAGCCATGGCTGGCAGCATCGAAGGGTGGGAGGAGGGTGGTTGGGTCGCTCTGGATAAGAGCGGCGTTGCAGACGCCAGAACCCTGCATGGACAGTCCAGATAATGACTCCAGAGTCGACGGGGCGAAGTCCATAGCACCGCAGAGCTCCGAGGGCAAGTACTCCAGGTCGGAGCACATATTGCTGGCTCCGGGTACCGAGAAGAGATCGTCGCTAGCATCAGCTGCAGGAATATTGTCGGGTGGCCCGGGAGTTGTCGGCATGCTTGGGCTAATGGGGGACATATCGCTGTGTTTTGGAGATATTGTGCTCTCCGGCACGAGGTTGTGCCCGAATGCCAGATGCAAAGCATGGGTTGTGTCCTCATCCCGAGACCAGTGGATGCCAACGTCAATAGCAGAGCTGGAGGTGGAGCCGGAGGAGCAACTGGGCTCAGAGCTCGAGGTAGACTTAATGTTGTTGACTGAGTTGGCTGTACTGTTTGCGCGTTTGCGGCCGGGACGTTTCGTGAAGACGTATTCGCATGTGATTCCACGGCTTTCGCACCTTGAACATGACGGCTTCTCCCGGGGGCACTTGACCTTGGACCCGGCACAGGTCTGGCAGCTCTGCCGAAGCTTAGGGCGGGTGCTCCACAAGATCCTTCGCGTCGAGAGTGAGACCTTCCGATGCAAACGTGATGGAGGGCCAACCGGTGCATTGGGTCTCGAAAGAAGCATTTTGCCGGGTTTGCCATGTGGGCACTGGTCACGGCCGGGACAACGGACGGCGGACGAAAAAGGGACCCTTCGGGGAGTACCTCATTCAGATTCAAAGCTGATGCACGGCATAAGGCTCAAAAATGCAGCAGATATAGTACCTTGTCTATATTATGCCCCCGCGAAGCCGATCCGAGACTTGCTTGGAGATCCGGATGCCTTTTCGCAATCGATGATCTCCCTTGTCCCGTCACCAACGCAGCTCGGTACTAGACAAGATCCCGTCGTCAGGAGAGCGAGAACCCCTCCAGAGTCTGAGCCATTGGACCCGATCATGGACATGGATTGGCATCTCGTCGGCTTATGCAGTAGACGAGATCACTGAATTGGGGGCCCCGATGTCTCATGTTACCCCTCAGCCGCGGCTAGTCGGCTGCATTGTTAGGCCGGGCTTCCCACTTTCAAAAAGACCTAGTTGATCATATTCTCTATCATGCCGTTCGTGTTGCTCCTTCAACTTCCAGGTTGTCATCGTATTTCGCCCACGGAGGCATCGACGGTGCGGTTTCTCTACCTCGAGTCTGCCAAGCTGCATGGCGGAAAGCCGAGACATTGACTCAAAAGAGGCCATTCCCTGCTGAATTAGCATTACCAACATAGGAGTAGCCGCTCCAGGTCTTTCTCGGTCCCCGAGCAAATCATGCAGGCAGCTAAATGCAGCAATGAATCTTCCCTCTATGCTCCTTTTCTGCAACTGAGGTGCCGTTAAGGTGGCCGGTAGTCTGTTACTCCCGGTCGAGGCGTTTGCCTTGGCCTTGCTGCCGAAATGCCAGACTACTACTAAATGAGAAACGGAAAGGTACCCGCCCTATCGGTGTTCACCAGCCATGTCTTGCGGTTAACCAAGTCTGCCTTCCGTGTTCCGATATCCGACTTGATAGTCATGTTCACTAGCACGGTAAAATGACTGCCTGCCAAGGGCGAAATGGACTCGGTGAAGGGCGTGAACCTGGAAAACATGAAATTCTTCCTGTGCGGTGGCTGTTAAATACAAGTAGATGTGTACTACTAGTATCAATGCGTTTTCCAACGTTTCATCCCGATCTCTGAATCAAGCAGCTGCCTTATGTATCGTGAAAGGGACCGGTCAAGTCTGACACTGCATGGCATATTTGCTTGTGGTAGGGCATCTATGACGACAGATACTCCGCGTGTAACCACGTTTATGCCACCAGAATGACTCGCCGCAGCGAGAGTCCCATCCCTGCCGAGCATCTGTCGCACCTTATCTGCTTCAAGAAAAGGAACACCAAAGGTGTACAGAGTAATGTCTCGCTTGGAAGCGAGTTTAATCTGTCGTCCGTGTAACGGTTTCATATTCAAAATCTCGGACGTAGAGGATGACAAGCACCAACACGTACGCCGTCCTCGGCGCGACAGGCAACACCGGCACGGCGCTGATCCGGCAGCTGCTGAAGAAGCCAGAGGTCCGCATCCACGCCTACTGCCGCAACCGCGCCAAGCTCCTGCGGCTGGTGCCCGAGGTGAAAGTGGAAGAAGGCGACCGGGTGCGCGTCTTCGAGGGCAGCATCCACGAGTCGGAGCTGATAACCTCGTGCATCCGCGGCTGCAAGGCCGTGCTCCTCGTCGTGTCCACCAATGACAACATCCCCGGCTGCCGCATGGCCCAAGACACCGCGCTGGCCGTGGTCCGAGCCCTGCGGGATCTCGGGGCGCAGGATCTGCGCTCGGCCCACCCAACACACCGCCCGCTGCCCCGGGTAGTGCTCCTCTCGTCTGCCAGCCTAGACGAGCAGCTCTCGCGCAAACTTCCCTACCTCGCACGTCTGGTCCTGCACCGGGCCGCCTCCAACGTGTACCACGACATCGCCAAGGCCGAGGAGATCCTGCGCGCCGAGGCCGACTGGCTGACGGCCGTCTACGTCAAGCCGGGCGCGCTGTCGCACGACATCCAGCGGGGCCACGCGCTGAGCTTCACCGACGAGAGCGGGCCGCTGTCGTTCCTGGATCTCGCGGCCGCCATGATCGAGGCGGCCGACGACGAGCGGGGGTTGTACGACGGCAAGAGCGTGGGCGTGGTTGCTGTGAATGGCACTGCCAAGTTTCCCTGGGGCACGCCGTGGGCGATCGTGCTGGGTCTGCTGAGACACTATTTCCCGTGGCTGCATCCGTACCTCCCGATGAACAGCGGGCCTTGATAGGTCGGTTAGGATGGACGGTCGGAATGGGGAAAGGAAAACGGGAAAAGAGATCGCCATGCTTATCGAGTAGTATTAGTACATTACATTACCGAGCCATGTGCAACACAACACAAGCATCCAACTCCCGGTGCGAGAGCTGCCGCGGCATGGTTGCAACAACGTGGTTACCCAAGGTCAGGCACCCATCGTATGTACCTGACAAGCTACATAGCGTCACCGAAGATTTGGTCCTGTACTGCTTCCGGAACTCGGTACACGACCGTAATGCCGTGACAGCGGTGTCCGATGAAGGAGCACTGCTTTCCCGCCTGCCGGCCAGGCGTAGTCTGGCTGGGTGTAACACGTGATGTGTTGAATGTCCGAACTCATCCAAAACACCAATTGGGACAGCAGTATGGCTCAGGATAAGGATGGCTCGAAATGAGTTACTGGCGCCATGGAAAGAAGGTGAGATTGCGAACCGAATGGTTTACGTACAAGCAGGAGACAGGTCTGCATTTTTACTCTACAGTGAATACTACATCTGACATTGCCCAACACACTGATGATGACCATCCACCAGCCAGCAAGCGGCCAATACCTAATGTAGCACGAGGTCCTCAGCCTCGCAGACGCCTTTTATTCCATCGGGGGGTGTCAGACGCTGTTTGGGGGTCAAAGCTGCACTGGCTTCAGACCCCGTTCCGCCGGCCCCATCAAATGCAGCCATCAGCCATCAGTCTGGTCCACGCGAACCTCGCCGCCACCGACAACCTGTCAGGCTATCCATTGCATCACAACTGTCCACATCCTCCCGGCCGGTGTGACAGACCTGACGCATGTAAACGCAGAGCAAACGCCCGCCGATGCCAGCTCCCTTCCTCAACCAAACAGGCGCCTTTGATCGTACAAAAGGTTCGGGGGATCTTGGGGCGGGCCGTCAACCGCAACAGCCAGCAGAAACAGCGTGTAACGTGAGAAGAAAGTGACCAAACCATCCCCCAACATACACACACAACACACAGGAGGCAGGCCCTAGCCACCCGTTCCTGACTTAACATCCTGGGAACGCCTTTCTACCCTGAGTAAACCTGACCCGGCCCGGCAAAATAGAGTGGTGATTACGTTGTCGAGCGTTGATGGGAGGATGCGAACGCGGTCAGGCCGCTGTCTGCAACATCTATACCCTATACCGTCCCCAAGAGCCGCGGCCGGCACGATCTTTTCAAGGCCGGAAGGGTATCTTTTTATCCCTTGAGCCGAAAACCAATCCTGGCGTCGTGGCCGGGAATTTCACGTGTTTTATGCCCGCCCGGGCGCGCTGGGCCTCGTCATGGCCCGCTCATCGCTCCAGCTGAAAGAGGGAAGATTGCGGCTGGCCGTCGTCAGAAACCGCCGGGGCATTAGTGAGCGAAAGGGAGAGCCGGCAGTGGCCTTGCTTTGAGCGACGGACGGGTAAGGCGAAGTGTTAAAGACTATGTTGTGAATGGGAAAAGGCGCGTAACCCCTGGAACCACCCGATACGCCTGATATCAAGTCTCACCAACCCTGGTTCGGCATGAACCCCAAGCCCATGGTGGGCCAAAGGCTATCCGTATCCAAAGCCATCATGCCATCGCACTGCATGCCTGGGTAGCCAGGGAAGCTTGGAGTTGGCGCTGTGAAGCACTGTGCACCAGCCGCTGTCCCGCCGAGGTTCAGCGGTCTAGTATTGGGTGCTACAGACTCATCCGGATTGACAGCCGTGCGCGCACCGACGCCGAGCTGCTCCGCAAAGTCGGACCTCATTCGCGCAATCTTGTCTTTGATTCTGACCACGATCCGCGGAACCTCCCGTGAGATGCCGTATTGAACGAGCATCGCCTCCCGCGCCTCCCAGGCCGCCACGACCATTCGCGCGAAGATGGTGAAAAAGGGGTGATGAATGAAATCCCCGGAATCTAGGTTGCGAGCCTCGTAGTTGTCGCTCATGGACTCCCAGGCAAGTTCAGCCTGGTCATCGCCGGGCCGCTTCTTCAAACGTTGGAGAATGTATGCGTAGCCGAGGAACGGAAAGTAGAATGTCTGGATATGCCAGAGAAATCCCTCCATCAGCGGGGAGCTCATGAGCTTCGTATCGGATTCCAGCAAAGTACGCGCATACGAGACGACTGGGTCGTGTGGTGAGTCCGGCTGCGGCGCCGACGAGGTCGAACGCCTCCAGCAGTGCTCCAGTAGCTGAATTTTGGCGAGATAGCCCCGCGCCGTCCACATTGTCATGAAATGAAGCGGGTTCTCCGGCTCGCACAACCTGAACATCTCTTCAACAGCCCGCTGTAGCTCAGGCAGGTCTCGGCGCCCTGATGGACTCGTCCGGCCCGCGGCGTTCTTGGCTTGGGCAAAGGTAGTCAACAATGGATCGATAAAGTCGAGATGGAAGGCGCTGTGGCGGACAAAGTCGCTTAACTCGCTACGAACGACGGCAAACAGTGCCTCGGTAGGCCTCTCGGACACTGGTGGCGAGCTTTTCGTTTCAGCCCGCAGCTCAAAGTCATTCAGGTTCAGCGGGGTCCTGCAGTCCCAGGTAGGAGCCAACGTCGCCGTCTTGTAGTTGAAGATCTCGCAGATGCGATTGTCGAAAATGACCAACGACCACCACAGCCTCCGGCGCAGCTCGGCCTCAAGAGGATTGCATTTCGCGTTGCTGGACTCGTTGTGGTAGCCCATACGCTGTGCGATGCGAATGGCAATGGCTAGCAGGGAGGATAGAGACCGGGGATCTGTGGAGGGCTTGACGGATACCTGAGAGGGTCAGATTATAAGTCTATGCGAAGGTTTTGCGACATAGCAAGCGCCTCGACATCGCAGGCCTCCGGGCCTTACTAACCAGGTAAAGATACAGAGCAGCTAGACAGTCATGATCACGGGACTGCAGAAAGCGACAGTTAACCAGCGCTTGCCGACATGCGAACTGGTACACGGCCAGAAGCTCCTGTTTCGGCGATCCAAACACAGCCAGGCATTGCTCCTCGGACAGGCTCAGCACGGCGACGCAGTAGATGCTGAACATGAGGGCTTCCAAGGGGGCACTGACGCTCGTGAGGTCGCTGATGGCGTTGACGATGCGCGCCTGCAAACTAGGCGTGTGCGTGACCTTGAAAAGCGGGTCCACATTGTCGAGATAGATCTGCCAGAGCCGGAAGATTTGGGCCTGTTGCGGGTGCAGGGCGGTCAAGTCGTCCTTGGTTGGGCTTGCGGGTGACCCGAACAGTAAATGATGTTCGTTCGCCAGCTCGCCGTTGGCCCCGTCCATGAGATTATCCCACGCCTTCTTGATGACGGCACCCCGCAGATCATCCCCATCGTGTAGGAAGCCGTCTTCTGACTCATCATCGCTGCTGTCGTCGTGTTCGGCGTCAAGGTTCTTGGTTTGATTTCAAGGGCTGTCAGCGGATCCAGAAAGTTGTCTGGAAGCCTAGCTGCTAATACCTTTTGACTGAGGGCATGCCAGAGATTTCTGGGCGTTATGTGGGTAATCGTTAGTCAATCCAGGGGTATCGAAAGCGCAAGCTGTGTTACGTTACGGGGGTCACGGGTGTTGGGAAGACGTACGTCGTCCTTGGCTTGAGGGTGGTGGCCTGGTTGGGACTGCAGACCTCAGATTGGCCGGCATCAGGACTGCTCTTGCTGATGGGAGGAGGGACATGCTCTGTAACAGCAGTCGGATGCAGAGGCTCGAAATTCACGTTGTGTTGACGCAGCAGTCCCTCGTAATGCCGGATGCGGTCCAGCAGTTCCCGCTCTGGAAACCTGCGGCGGCGCTGACGGGGGACAAGGCTGGCAGGGACGCACTGGGCCCTGCTGCGGGTGCAGTTTGCGCATGGGAACCTGCGATCGCATTTGATCTTGCGCTGCTGACACAGCAGGCAAGCTAGCACCCGCTGGGGCTTCGGATTCGCAGCGCCACTGGCAGCGTTTGGCTCTGGCGCGTCTGGCGCGGCTGCCGCTTTGTCCATCGGCATGGTGTTGCACAATAGTGCCAATACTGGATTTTAGTTCGTCCTTTAGATTGGCCCGTCGAACATTGGATCAGAACCCCGGCTTGGAGAATGGGAAACGGGAACCATGGTGAGACTAGTTCGGGCTTTTTGGATGCCCGTGGGCTGTGGGTGTTTGCAGCAGAACAAAACTCTTGGAAATGCCTCGAGGCTCTGGTGGAGGTCTGTTGCCTGCCGGGGCCGAGGATACGACATGTGATTGGCTGCCGCACCTAAAGGGGCCCCGACGTCATGCGCTCCGCTACTGATCGGGCTCTAGTTACACCCGAGCAAGATCAATGCATGGAAAGGAGTTCCAGCCCTTGGACAGTAGAAAATCAGTCCTTGGACAGTAGAAAATCACTCCTTGAACAGTAGCCCCACTTCTCTGCCGGCCAAGCACCTCACCGCGCCTT
>MU860346.1:0-24459 GCA_033296875.1 Achaetomium macrosporum | reverse complement strand
CAGCCTCGCCATTCCAGTTCGGAGTTGTGCCAATACGCAGGCCTCTTTTCGCTTCTGCAACGCGTTGGTGGAACTACTGGTCATAACGCGATGTTAGGATCACACCACCGTGAGTTGGGAAACGGAGTTGGGAAACGGTATGTAAGAAACTGCGCGCGTACGAGGCATACCGTTTTCAACCTTAGCAATCGTTTTAAGGCACGTGACCAAAGCTATGCTGAGTCAGCAAATATGGACCAAAAGAACCAGGTCCAGATTCACGTTTTCGCCCTCCCTACAACAGCGACAGTTTCTGGTCTTCCTTGTTGTTCAAAGGGGGCGGTTTTTTGTCCTTATAGCTACCAGTTCTGGACTCTTCTGAGCAGACAGGAAACCTTTAAGGGCAAAAGCCCCACAATGTGGGAGTTTTGTTTGGCGGAACCGTCGTACATCTCATCGCTCGAGTAGTCCTGCCCCAACCCGAAGCGGTGTAAAACACACAGCATTAACCAGGATCAGCAGGGAAGTCTGTCGTGTTTCACGATGGGAAGATATGAGATGCAACACGGGTTCGGTTACTGGGTGACTCGGTCCGGAGAGGCGTATCGGTAGCCGCTAAAGTTTGTCCGCACTCCGACTCCGGTTCCGATCGAGGTCGCCCTTCCGCTCCGTGGCCCTTGGACCAGACGCCGGCACATCCACTTCCTTCAGCATTGCGGTTGATATGATGGTCGAGGACTTATCTCACTTTTTGAGGGAACCCACGTTATGAATACCTCATCTGCTAACAACACCTCCCGAACTGCAGCTCAGGACCGAGCAACGGATCCGGACCCGGTAAGCAAGCAGAGGGACGTGCCGACATGGTTCGAGATCTCAAATGTCTCAAGGCCATTGGTCCACGACAGCTCAACAACGCCGATTGGCGCAATGGGCCTCTGGGGTTCATCGATGGAGCGATCATCCGCGTCCCTCCCAGCCTGAACGACGAGCCACTGTGTCTCATAGCATGCCAATTTCACCTTAGCCAAGGGACATGGCTGGGTTGATGAGCGGCAGCCGAGGAGGGCGGTGGCAAGAAACTCCGGCGGTGCTGCCAGCGGATGCTAGTGAGCCGGATGCGGACAAATCTCACTCGGATCTGCGCCATGTGGGTGAAATACTGAAGACTGCGGGATGTGACCGGCTTTGACGATATGACAGGCTTCGCGAAGTGATGGTGCCCTGAGATGACGAGCCATCGTCGCATATATGGCTCCTATGCCCTCCTCGACACCCCTCTGCTAACCCAGCCAGTCGGATGAGAAGCCAACGCTCACTCTTTAATTCGGTCATAAAACATGGAACAAACCGCAGGTCCATCCTCTGAACACGAAGTCATACAGGCCCCCAACCATGCACACACAAGGACAAAGTCAACGGATTCTGTACATCCGCCATCTACCATGTACGGGAAGCGAGACGGTTCCTCGTCCTCTACGTCGTCAGTTACCGAGGAAACAAGATACGCTGCGTCCCCACCGGTGTCAACCATCGCAGAAGAGAAGGGGCAGGCACATGCATACTCGGAAACCTGGGCAGATCCCGAAGCTCAACATGCCGAGGCGGACAGCTTCTCGCAGAAGCGCTTCAGGTTCATCCGGTACACCGCGCTCAACGTCTACCGCCGCCTCTTCAGTCTGGCTTTCGTCGGCAATGGCATTGCCTTCATCATCCTCATGGCCAAGGGGGCCACGCCGCTAGACCTCGTCAACGCCTCGGCCGTCAACCTCTCCGTATGCGGCCTCTGCCGCCAGCCCTTGGTCATCAACATGCTGTATCTCATCTTCGGGTCGATGCCCAGGTCAGCCCCCATGCGACTCCGCCGCCTCGCTTGCAAGATCTTCCACTTCGGCGGCGTCCACAGCGGGACCGGCGTGGCAGCGTGTATCTGGTACATCGGCTTTGCGGGGCTCTACACGCACAGCTTCAAACCGTCGCCGACATCTATTGCCGTGCTGGCCCTCATCTGGCTCGTCCTAGCCTTGCTCCTAGCCATCATCCTCGTAGCGCACCCGACCTTCCGCGCCAAACGACACGACTACTTCGAACTGACCCATCGCTTCTCCAACTGGCTTGTCCTCGCCCTCTTCTGGACCCTCCTCTTCCTCCTCGCCTCACAAGAACAAGAAAAGTCACCATCTACATCCATCGGCACCTTCCTCATCCACCTCCCAACCTTCTGGCTCCTCCTCCTCCTGACCCTCGCCACAGTCCACCCCTGGCTCCTCCTCCGGCGCGTGCCCGTCGTCGCCGAACCCCTCTCTCCGCACGCCATCCGCCTGCACTTCTCCCACACGACGGTCAAATTCGCCCAGGGCATCAGCGTCGCGCGCCACCCGCTCGCCGACTGGCATGCCTTTGCGGGCTTCACCGACCAGTTCGACTCCCCAGCCACCACCAAATTCTCGTGTCTCGTCTCCCGCGCGGGCGACTGGACGCGCGACACCATCACCACGTTGCCGACACATCTCTGGACGCGCGGCGTGCCGACCTACGGGTTCGGGTACGTCTGCCGCATGTTTGAGCGCATCATTGTGGTCACCACGGGGTCGGGCATCGGGCCGTGTCTGTCGTTCATGTGGGATAAAAACAGGCCGGCCATACGGGTGGTTTGGCAGACCAAGAGTCCCCTGAAGACGTATGGGCAGAGGACGCTGGATTTGGTCAAGAGGATGGATGAGAGGGCGGTGGTGATTGATAGCTCGGTTTCTGGAAGGGTGGATATGCTGCCGATTGTGTTGCGGTTGTATAAGGAGCTTGGGGCCGAGGCGGTTTGTGTCATTAGTAACCCGGCTGTGACTAAGGGGTTGGTGTACGCGCTGGAGAGGAGGGGGATTGCGGCGTATGGGCCTATCTTTGATAGCTGATCACGCCATGCAGTCTGGTGTAAGGGGGAGTGGCACAGTACCAAGGGGTCGGGTGCTGAGCATTACAAACAACGTTATGAGGTGCATAGGAATTGGTTTCTGATGCAGTCAAGAGTCAGGGGGATGCAAGAATGAGCCTGACTTTTGGTTAGAGTCGTGTTCATGCTTTTCCCAACTCTCTTGCGTTGAGACTAGAACCGTCTTCAGCGTGCTGTGTGGCTGCCACTCACTCATCCCTCTCCAACATCAAGCTTCAGTGGCCAATAATGGTGGATACTCGGAGGGACAACTTATGCCCTATAGGCGCTGATTGAGTAATACAGAGAACCTTCTATTCGCAGATTGGCTGCAGTTGATTACCGACTCCGCATCTCGCTTTGGCAACTCCGACACCGAAACCTTACTAATTCCGGGTGCAGATGGTCACACACAAGGCGTTGTTGCTGAGAAACAGAGGGCGGGATCCGTGGATATAAGCCGGCCCATCCCCAGCAACATACTACTGTCTCACAATCGTGAATCACCACCAGCAGTTGATCACATCCGAGCATCTTTCTATTCTACTACTACTTGGTATTCTTTGCCAGTAACCTTACCTCCCTATTATCCACAATGACCACCACCGGCGATTTCTACTACCTCGACCCCACCACAATCTCCCCAGCCAGCAAACCCTTCTCCAAAGTCGACGGCGGCGCCTCCTCCTACACCCTGACCCCCCGCCGACGCAGCGTAACCAACTTCCGCGACTGCCTCTCTCTCAACCCCTCCTCCCAGCGCGGCTCCTTTGGCACCGACATCGACATAGCCGGCTTCGCAGCCTACCACTTCCCCGCCCAGGAAAAGCTCTTCACCTCCGACGCCGCTATTCGCCAGGGGTACTACGCCGAAGTCGAAAGCCTTTTACGATCCAAACTCGGCCCGCGCGTTGCGCGCGTCGTCATCTTCGACCACACCATCCGCCGGCACGACCCGGCCGCGCCGCGGCAGCCCGTGCGCCAGGTGCACGTGGACCAGACGCCGCGGGCGGCTGAGGCGCGGGTACGCAGGCATGTCAAGTTAAACAGTGAGGAGGGGTATGCGACGCTGCTGGGGAGGCGGTACCAGATTGTGAATGTGTGGCGGCCGATCGGGCACGCGGCGCAGGATTTCCCGCTGGCGGTTGTGGATTGGCGCACGACGAGTGAGGAGCAGGATTTGGTGAAGGTGGATTTGCTGTATCCGGTGCGGAATCGGGAGGAAGGTGGGGAGGATGATGATGATGATGATAGGGGGAAGGAGGCGTTGCCGGATCAGAGTAAGGGGGCGAGTACGGAGGGGTATGAGGTCAAGGGGGAGACGTATGGGGTGGTGCCGAGTGAGCGGCACAAGTTTTATTATGTCAAGGATATGACACCGGATGAGGTTATGCTTATCAAGTGCTTTGATAGCTGGGGAGAGGGCAGGCCTGGCGGGAAAAAGGGGGTCGCGGACTACACGCCGCATACGGCGTTTGTGGATCCGGCGACGCCGGAGGAGGCAAAGCCGAGGGAGAGCATTGAGGTGCGGTGCTTGGTGTTTTATGATGAGTAGGTGGGAGCAGCCTTGGATCGGGATGATGTTGGATGTGGTTTGGATGCAATACTAGCGTATGTTTGGATATGTTTAATAGCGAGCCAGCACCAGAGGCTGATCATGATCTAGGTATAATGAGAGAACGAAGAACACGCTAATGTGGTTCGGCAAAAGAACACGAAGTTGCCTGTAGCATGTACTGCCAGAAGACCGAAAGTCACCTCATGATGCCGATATGGACCCCTACAATCCGATGGGCACCGGCGAATCCTCCATCCTACAACTTACCACCGCATTCGCCCAGATGGAAACATGAAGCCGGAATGATTCCCCAGCGCAGAAAGCAGTCCACGCTAAAACACGGGATTTCCACCAGGCAGCTCCTTCAGCCCTGCATCACATAAAACGTCAGCATTCACACGCAGAGCTGGCATCTCGACGCAGCCTGCACTTACATCCATCAATGTCCTCATTGACCATCCTCCGCACCGTATTCTGGCACTTATTCTGCTCGGCAATGCTCTGCGTCTTGAGCATGGGCGCCGAGACATAGGTGTGCGCGTCCATGGCCCGCTGCAGCGAGTCGTCCTTCCAACCAAACACGTAGTCGGCATGGCTGGAGTACCCCGTGCTGTCGCCGTTCGACCACACGAACGGCTGGCTGCCGTCCGCGGGCCAGTCCTCCTTGCGGTTGAACTGCGACGTGTCCCACACCGTCTCCAGCAGGATCTGCGGGATCTTGACCGGGTGCGTGGCCGGGCACCGCCCGCCGGACTCGAAGGTGCCCGTCTCCGGGTAGGCCACGTGGTCGCGGTGGTTGGGCGTGTCGAGGTTGACGCCGTCCCAGCACGTCGGGAAGCGGTGGTTGGCCATGATCCCCAGCTTGCAGGGGGTCTTGGGGAAGCCGATGGACTCGGGCTGGCGGGAGGCTTGGTTTTCCATGCACGTGTAGGTCAGCTGGCGGAAGTTGCGCGCGTCTTCGCGGGTCTTGATGGATGCGTCGCCGATCAGCATGCGGAAGCCCGGCTTGAAGGCCGTGACGGACGAGCGCTGGGCGGTGTCGAACAGCGCGTCGGACATGTAGTACACGACCATGCCGCCCTGTGTGCCCTCCATGCCTGCCTGCGCGAGCTGAGGGACGCGCTTGAAGGTCCCGTTCCGCGCGCGGAAGAAGAGCACAGCGGTCCAGTAGTTGGAGAAGTCCTCGGTGAACTGGCAGCTGGTGCACGTGGACTGCTTGACCAGATCGTGCTCGGGGTGGTACATCGAGACGTTAAACGAGTTCTGGGAGGGTCGTCAGCTGCGCGACGGCTTTTGGATAGGCTTCATTCTCATACCCCTCCGATGATCTGGTGAAGATGTGGCGACGGGTTCTGGCCCGGCGTGACCAGGGGATCCAGGCGTTGGATGGTCAGGCGGGCGCAGCCGAAGCGAAGCAGGGCCTGCGCAGGGGCGACGAGCCCCAGGACCGCAATTGCGTTCCACTTCATCTTTCACCTAGAGTCTATGTTGAAGCCCAAGGTTACAGCTGTGGGAGGAAGCCAGCAGTGGATCCCGGGGGTGAGAACGAACTGAAGTGGTTGACTTATCAACAGGGCCTAGAACCACCATGAGCTGTCAGCTACCATTTGCCGGTAGCCGGCACACCAGATGGGCGGAGCAGCAAGGCGGTTGTGCAAGATATTAAATCGACGAATATAGTACTTCTTTCCGACAACCGAGCCGCTTCTTAACCCGATATTATCGTTTCATTTTTCGGGATGACGCCTCCCGCATTTGGATTCGAGATTGCTCGCTGTATCTCGCAGAAGACCGCGCAGCGGTTGGCATGGCCAAGATAACGGGAATCTTGGCAATTCAAGCCAGACTTCAGCTTGGCTCTTCGAGGGTTGAGATCTTGACCGGATGTGGCAAATTCAGCCTATCTCTTGCGGGCAGGATGACAACTTTATCGGCAGCGGGACAACTTTCTCTTCTGCCGACATGAGCCCCAATGAACGAGCATGTCTGTCAACTTTATCTGGCCGACACTCATTAATGGCAAACAACCGATTGGAGGCGGGTGTCTCCGCCTAATATCGCTCCACGTTAAGAGTGTGGCGGATCATCAACACGTGGAATCGGTAAATGCGCGGCATCATTAGCCCGCCGGCCGTTGATATACCTAGCCTCTCGGTACTTGGGCCGAGATGGGTAGGTGATCCTCAAATGTATCATTCACGGTCGACATCAGCCCTCGCAATGAAGCTCACCGTCTCCCTCGGTTTCCTCACGCTCTTCCTGGCCGTGGCCCTGGGCCAAGAATTTCCAGAGTGCACCCAGGAACTGCTCCGAACGGATGACTGCGCCGTCGTCGTCAACCCGACCGCCTGCTACAACCAATTCCGATGGAGCACTCGCACGCTGGGGTGCATTGACGGGACGAACGACGCAGACAGGAAGAGAAAGGTAAGCGGGACTGCTGGGGCATACACAACAGGGACGCACAAGGCCTGAAATTGCTAACTCCTTATTATAGGCGTGCAAGTGTTGCAGCTGCGTCGGAACTGTCATGTGCAACTGGGTGAAGCAGAACCGCTTCTGTTAGTGCGGCTGGGATGGCAAGACGGAGAGGTCTGGATGAGATGAGGTGTGTGCGGCAATGCTCGAGAAAACTCTTGGGTGCCTTAGGCATCGCATTGTGTCCGTAGCCCCAAGTTGGAGCATGAGATGGCGTAGGTGACGATGGGGAGTCAACGAGCAGCGGCGTATGGTTTGAGCATGTTAATACACTCATTTTGTATTCGGCTACGTCACGGAGGACGCAAATAAGTACATGGCAGCAAGTCCAACAACATCCCGATCAACCATAGTGGCACTTGCAGACGCATTCCGGCTGGCCCACATTGAAATAGTGGCACTTCTCTTGGTTAGCTTGTGCGGCAACAAGCTCTGGCGGGAGGAAGGCGTGAAACTTACATAGGAATCGGCGCAGTTGAGGAAGCTGCACCCTCCGTTCTGCTTACAGCAGACGTTGGCGCATCCGTCTGGGAATTTTGAGTTCTGTGGTTAGCGCAGTGTATATAATGCCAATAACCTGGAAGTCCAGACACAGAGAAGGCGGGTCGAGTTCGGGGCAAGGTGTTCTATGCTCACTCGGAAACGCCTGTGCGCATGTTTCCCTCTTCTCGATCTGCCGAGGTTAGAAATGAGCCGCGGGAACATGTGTCGGGTTGACTTACAGCGGCGGCCTCGCCTTGCGGCTCCGTCGGAACGGCAGCCGCAGTAGCCACCAAAAGGGCGAGAGCTGTCAGGAAACGCATGGTCGACTGCAAGTTTGTGGTACTGTACGTAGGCGCCGTAGATGCCGCAAGTGCTCTTGTTTTCCGACCTCAGATTTTCAACTCTTTTAACCGCCGCCGAACAACACCTTTTACTCGAAAGCCTCGAATATTTATACTCCAACACGTCGCCTGGCCCACACAGGGCTGCTACGTCCTTCGAGAGCCAAGGAGCTGGAAGATAGTAAGACGGGCAGTCTTGCCGTCCGTCGCCCTGCGTACCAAACGAGTACCACCTTCCTGTTCGTCAACAAGCCCCAGCTTCAGCGTCGCTGCGACTCCACAAAGTCGATGCACCCCGCATTCAACCCATGTGTAGATCCCCCAATGGGTCGGGTTGGTGCTAGGCTTTACGAAATACGAACCAACATTGTCACGAAAAGGTATGGGGTTAGACGTTCATACGGAATAGTGTCGGCGAGACTTGCTATTTCACGTTCGAGTGGCCGGCGCGACCAATCCAACGAGGATGGAGAGGTCTAGACTACGGTCATGAATACTACGCCGTGTGAGTAAGCAGTGAGCTGTCGAGTGTGGTGTGGCAGAGATGGCAATTGAGCGGGGTCGATATGTTTGTGTTATGACATTCAGTGACAATCACGGGTGAGACAAAGCAGACAAGTGTATCGATGTCGACTCAATCCAGTACTTTGATTACTTGAAGGCCGAGTTGGGCGAACCTCGCGACGTGATGACGCACAATGAAAGTCGCACTGCAAGCACCTGGTAAACAAGACAATAACGAATAACAATTACAACTACCTTCAGCGACGTTCAGGCATCGTCTCATTCCTTATCATCAGCGTACATGCAAACCTCCACCCTTCCCCCAAAAATATTTCCCCCTTCACCCCACTCCCCTCCTTCTCCATGAGCGTCGTTGAATGATGAGAAGATTTAACCCGCCTGGTACACAGCCAGCGCCGCAACATGCGGGTTGATCATACTAACATTATACGGCGTGACAAACAGATCCGTACCAGTCAGCGCGATGAACATGGTGCCATTGACCGCAGGATCATTATTCCAAGTCGAAACGTTCGGCTGGATGGTGTAGGCCGTGCGGTTGTCCAGGTTGACGTCCTGCAGCGCCGTGTAGGTGACGTTGAGCTGGCTGAGCCAGGCGGCGAACCTGGGCTCCTTGACGTTGGTCGTCGTGACGTAGCTGTTGTTGGGCCCGACCAGCTTGCCGGGCTCGTCCCACTGCAGGAAGACCTGCCGGCCGGGGTAGGACAGCGGGATGCTGCGGTTCTGCGAGATAGCGGCCCGGCAGTCCAGCGTCTCGTCGGTCGCGTTGGCGCACAGCTCGTTCTGCGGGATGCCCTCGGTGGACAGGCTGTTGGCGTAGCCGCCGGTGGTCTCGTTCCAGACGGACGAGCCGTTGATGCGGGCCGCGTTGGGCTGGTTGAGGATGTACAGGGCCGGGAAGTTCTGCCAGACGAGCCGGGTCTGGTTGTAGGGGCACGAGCTGATGTAGGGGGCCAGCAAAGTCCAGGCCCAGCTTTGGGGAATACCCGGGGTGTGCCATTCCGGCATGGGGAACTGGCCGCCGAACTGGCGGAAGATGAGCTGCTGCCGGGCTTCGATGGTGATACTCTGCAGGAGCATACTGGCGGCAGGGCCCGAGTTGAGGTGGCTGAGGAAACCGTAGACACCAGCCTCGGCCCAGCGGGTGAGCTTCTGGTTGAAGTCGATGAATTCGGCGACATTGGAGACCGGGTAATTGTAGGTGCATTGCCTGGGCGCGCTCGGCCCCAACATGTTGGCGACGACGGACGCGTGGCCGATCTCCTGGTCCGCCATGTGCTGCAGGAGGAATCGATCCTCGGCGGTGATGCCGTGGGCTTCGAATTCCTCGTCCGAGAAGGTCGCAAGGCCCCAGTGGAACAGGTCGAGTTCGATCCACTCGTGGTAGAGCGCCAGAGCGAGGGACTGGTAGTCAAAATCGCTGGCCACCCTGTACAGCGGCTCAGAACCGTTGGTGCCGATGCCGCCGCTGGGCGTGAAGGGCATGGGCTGGTCGCCGTGGAGCTCCCCATCGGCCGGGTAGGCAACTATCTGGGGCGGAGGCGGCCCGGGGGCGATCGACGACGCTATGACGCTAGTAGACAGGGCGCCCGTAGTGGTAGCCGGTGGCCCGGTGTAGGGGCCATGCGATGTGACATTTTGGTGAGAAATTGCATACGGCGACGGAAGATTGGTTGGTTCCGAGAAGACGGTGGTCGTGGGCTCGGAAACCACGGGCACGGCGGCGACATTGCCCACCAGAGCAAGCAGCCCCGCGACCCGGAGAGCCGCCATGCGGGCCATGTGTGCAACCTCGAAGGTGAAAGACCGAAACAGGCAACCGACTGTGTAAATGAGAGCCCTACGGAAAGCTTGAATCAGCGCCTGCACACTTCCATGCAGCGAAGTGAAGCGGCAAGGCACGCTTCTTATACCTTATGAAATCGCCCCGGTCCTTCGTTCATCTCCTTGCAAGTTGCGTCGTTGTGATGTCACCCCAAGTGAAGCCATCATTGCAGAGCTGGGTAAGGTTGCCAGGCTCGTCTACCATGAGCTCCCATCCCAGCTCTCCCAGTTTCCGATCCCGATGTTGTTGAGAGTTCGATCTCCGCAGATTCCATGATCCATGACTTCATTGATCCGGGGGCCGTTCCTCGACCGGATGCAGCGGCCGTTTAAGGCGACATCCCACCCCACAGCGGGTCACTACCACAACTCCCGAGCCTGGATTCCGTACTAGATCGCGATCTTCGGCCCTATGGAAAGGGGATGACGTTGGGTCGCACGCAGAATCTTGAAAGCGGCGGTGTAGTACTGCACGATAGTGCGCCGGACAACCTCGACAGCACCAGGCTATCCGAGCCTCCGACACGGCCGGCGTATCTTTAACCCTTACTGTAAGCACCACCTCATCCCGGGCCGAACCAGAAAAAGGCTGTAGTATATGACTACACCAAATACCAACGTAGCTCGAAGTCGGGCCTTATGCGGCTACTACCTTCTTCTCATTTCCTTTCTTGCTTCCTTTTTTCCTTCCCCTTCCTGCTCTTTCTTTTTTTTTCTTCTTTTCCTTCCTTTTCTTTTCCTCTTTCCTTTTTTCGTTGTTCTTTTCTTCTCTTTTGACTTTGATTCCGTTCGCTTGAACCCTTGTTGCTTATTAAAGTGTCGGGGCGAGTCTTGTGTACGGCTATTTTTGACCATGGGGTGGCAACCTCAACAGTCTCCTGCTTCCATCCGTATGTTCTCTTCAACCGCCGCGCGAAGACGTGGATCAAGTGCCCTTCGGTCCGCGACCTGTGTGGTCGATGCACCGTAAATGACTTCTTGGCCTCCAGGCTGTCGGGTGGATGAAACGCGTAGACAGAGCCAAACTTGGGTATGACTGAGAATCCCAGCTCTGCCATCGCTGTTTTGAAGGCCACCCAGGAAACCGAGCCGCGTGACTGCGCCGAGTTGAAGAGCGTCGAGAACACGTCAGCCGTTGCGCCGCTGACTTTGGAGATCTGAGCAGGTTGCGCGGCAAGCAGCTCGGCAGGCAGCTCGGGTCCGGTGACCTCATAGACGGAGGAGTGTGACGGCCGGGTTTTTGCCTTCTGCCTCCGCTGCTCCACTCGCTTCTCGGGCGGCTGCGGACGTGGCATGGGGGAGGGCGTCCATTCCAACTTGGCTTCCTGCTTTTTCTTGGCTCTCTCCTCCGGTCTCTCACTCACCTGGCGGCATTGGCCCCCTTGGTCAGCGAAGCAGTCTCGCTTCTCGTCGTCGTCGAGAGCACCTTCGGCCAAGAGGTCTTGGACGGAGCTAACCGCCACGGCGAGACCGCTCAGCGCGTTGACCCCTCTCTCAGGCAGCCGATCTCGCGCCGTCGTCGAGTGCGCCTCAATGGAATCATCAATGGACATGCGGATATAGTGCATGCAACGCACAAATTCTGCAGCATCGGCAGGGGTGATTGTTGTTATGTTGATTGCGAGCAGCAGAATGTGCTAGGACGGGGCGAGTCGGAACCACATCGTTGCGTTACCGAAAAGTTGAAACGAAGAGCGCCACGCTAGGATGAACTAAGGGCTTTTGTTATGAGAATTGGTGGAGCATACACCACACAATCGGCACGTCCGTGTCAGGGAAAATGCCAAATCGGCGCGTATACAAGTGTCTTGATTATGATGTAAACAACGAAAAGCGGCGTCACCACGACAACGCCTCGATGTATCAAGAGAACGACTCGCCCACGACGCACTGCTAAGCCAAGCAAACTGTCACAAAGGAAGTTACGGCACAAGGAACCGGCCAGCGGGATGGGGATTAGTTATCATGCGGAGCAGGGTCCTGAGTCGCCACACGATAGCAAATGGTAACCCGGGAGGAAATGTCTCCGAGAGGGAGGAGACGTCTCCCTGGCGTAATACGGGACACCCGTGGTGCGTCATGTCTCTGTAGCTTATCAGTGCCGAATCGTCTCCTTGGCCGATGTATCACCTACGGAGTGGCCTGACAGTTTCTTCAATCACTCGCCGCCTTCGACGCATTGGTCTCCGCCTGGCAGAGACGCAGCAGACAATGAAGCTGCGGATCTGCTTTGCTAACCTCATTCGGGTTGATCTTCATTGAAGCGCCCACATTGCCGGCCTGTTGCGGGCACCAGATGGCTGCTGGAGGATCTTTGAGCCCGGCCCCGTTTGGACATGGCGCTTGACGGTGGCCTGGGCACGCTCGTATTCCAGATGGCAGAGGTTGGAGACCTCTCGAAGGATCATGACCCGGTAGACCATGTCTGCAGCCTGGGATATGAGAAGTTCAAGGAGGCCATGAACGTAACTCCAGATCGCAGCTCCTTTGATGGTGCTGTGGACGGCTTCGAGAACAGCAGCGCTGATGAACCGATTGGTATGGGCAGGTAACCGGCGACCCTGCTTGTCAGGAAGCAGCTCGGGCCGGCTATAAAATCAGATGTTGACAGCATGTGCCAAGACAACAGTTTCGGTGCAGACTAAAGCGAAGTACTCATCGAGTGAGGCCTTTTGCTCTTGAATGCTGGCAACCAGGCCTGAACGCTTAACCTTTGTCGGGTAGTTGAATGGTCAACTTTGGCAGACCTGCTAATGGCGTCTTGCCGGGCTTTTTTGGGTCCTCCTTTAAGTCCCTGCTCTGTGAACCCCCCTCCAGGATATCCTCGATGAGAATGAGGAGGCACTGCGCCAAATTGGTTTGCCGCGTCAGTAATCAGCGCGCCGAAGGAGTCCGGGATGACAAGGCCGGCGTCGGCGACGGGTTCGGGTCTGACATGGACTTCATCGTGACCGCCGGAAACTCTGAAGGGCAGCCCATATCGCTCATCATCGATGAAGCAAATGTAGTAGTTCATCCGAGAGCGGATATTCCGAAGACCTCTTGTCCTTCTCATGTGGCGGATCAGTTCCATATCACCCGGGCCGTTCCGGGCCCCGGGCATCTTCGCAGTACTGCTCGAAGAGGGATTTAGTCGCGCGATGATCGGGGTGATCTAGGAGAAAGTCGGCGCCCGACTCTGTGACATCGTGCAGATCCCACTCGGGCATGATCTTTCAGGTACCGCCCATCGGCCGATCCGGGCGGTGCTTCGGCACAAACCCGCTGCTGCGCCCTCCGCCTTCATGCATTTTGCTCGCTGCGTGTCGCATCGAACGAGCGCCACCGAGTCTCGATCGCCGCCGCATACTTCTTGTATCTTCGACTAAGATCTGCGTGCAGCTCCTCCAGCAGCGCGACATCTGAAGGCCTCTCGTCCATGGTGATCAGCTCAATGATGTTTGTGTTCCTGTCGAGAAGGGGTCATTTTCTGGGTTTGGGGCTCGATGCTGTTGACCTAGAAAGAGGATTGATATTAGCCCGTTAGTGTCCTGCTGCCTGCAAATGCGGGGTGTCTTATCCTGTCAGTCAGGTGCATTAAACAAACGGACGAGGATGGTGGATTCGATTGATGCCAGTTGTTTCCTTAGGCCACCGCATCTTTGTTGAGGTGTACACTAGCGGTGGCTCGAGAGTCTAGACTGTCACATGATAAGTTGATAACCCCTCACCGACCTAAGAAACTTGGACACAGACAGCAACCAAAGTTCGTGTGATATCGACTCATCTCGTATTAATACGCTGACAGTTTGTTTGCAGAAAGCGCGTCCGGAACCGTCTATCCTCTGCTCGAAACGCACGGCGATGCCATACCTGGCCCACGTCTCCCTGCTTGTCCAGGATTACGACGAAGCTATCGCCTTCTACTCCCGCTTGGGCTTCGAAGTCGTCGAGGACACCGTTATTCCGGAGCAGCAGAAGAGATGGGTCACCATCCGCACTCCGCCTCCCCACGAGAGAGCCGAGCAGGAATCGAGGTCAAGTTCTGCGCGGGCCTCGCCACAGGGTGCAACTATCCTCCTTGCCCGTCCAAGTAATGCGGATCAGGAGATGTTCGTGGGAAACTAAATAGAAGGAAGGTTCTTTTGGTTCCTCCCGACCGATGACTTTGAAAGGGACTTTAAGCGGTTCTCGGACGCGGGCGTCGAGTGGGTACGGCCACCGAGGACAGAGGAATACGGCAAAGTGGCTGTCTGGAAGTATTTATACGGGAATCTGTGGGACTTGATTGAACATCATGGCCCTTGCGCGCCTGACATGGCGAGGAGCAACGGATCTTGATTGTCCGGCATCCGCTCGGTCGCATCCTTGGGGCTACCGTAGCCGGGCAGGTACACCAAGATAAATCAGGCGACCGAGGCCTCCAGTCCCCTTGAAGCGGCCAGCATGATTCGTGGAGGCGAAGGTCCAAGGTCGCACACGTCGGAAGCTACCTGCAAGTATCCTCATAGGTGGCCTGGCTTCCTCCCGAACCAACGCCCTTACCCCGCGTGAGTCCTCTCCTCTCGACGCAAACCAACTCGGGACACGCCCGCACCGCGCGATCTGGATACCTTGTTGACAAGATTCGCGAACTTGCCCGCCCGACCGTAACATACTCCTGAGTAGCGCCTCAGCTATGGACGCTATCGGTGCGCTCGGCATTGCATTCCAGGCTGTGCAGCTTATCACCCTCTGCAACAAAGTGGTGCAGCTTGCCAGGACACTCCGCAGTGAAGGCTCGCCAGATGCTGACCTTATGGAGAAGTCCGATTACTTGTGCCATCTTTCCAGAGATCTCGAGACCTCGCTGACATCAGACGAGAGCGTGCATCGAACTGACCAGCAACGTCGCCTGAAAAGTGCAGCCGTGAGGTGTCTCGCTTCCTCCAAAAGGTTGATTGATGAATTGGATAACATCAAAATGAAGTCGACTTCGGGCGGCGGTACTGCCAAAGTCCAGCGGAGACTCTTCTCACGAGTCTTGAGATCGTGGTGGGGCCAGTCGAACCTTACGCAGCTCGAGAAGGAGATGAACAGGTCTGAACAGCTGGCGCATTCCGCCTTGCTCACGGATCTGTGGTATGTTGTCCCTTCGCTTCATCTCTCGTTGTGGACTGTGTCCCTGACCTTGTCTTCTAGGCTATCAAAAGAACCTGGGGCACTGCAGCAAGACGAACGCTTTGGCAGACTCGACGGCGCTTCATACGGCAGTACAGTCAAGGCTGGAAGCAACTCTCTGACCTTATCCTTGACCAAAGCGTCGACATCAAAGAAACGATCATTCTCGACGGTGATAAAACAAGAGCGCTGGTACTGGCAAAGGAAACGGCTCAAGTAACAGCTGCCCAATGCGACAAGCTTGCCAGCAGCCTGACATACGAGACGATGCTCGCCCGCAAGAGTCGTGCCGCAGAGTCCTATCAGAGTACGTTTCAGTGGATATTCGACACGAAGGTTCCCGGGCCGTGGAACAGCTTTGTGGATTGGCTGGAATCGGCCGAACGCCTATACTGGATCTTCGGAAAGCTCGGGTCCGGAAAGAGCACCTTGATGAAATTTCTGGTCGACGACAAGCGAACCCTGGATGCTCTCGGTACCTGGGCGGCTAGGCCGGTCATCATCTTTCATTTCTTCTGGAGTGTGGGCACCGTGGACCAGCGGAGTCTTCAGGGGCTCCCTTGCTCCATTCTACACCAGCTGCTGAAGGCAGGTCCCGCGCTTGGCCTCCAAATGCTCAACAAACACCCAGAGTGGGCAGAAAAGGCAACCTATCATGACTGGTCTGACAAAGAGCTCGAAGGGGGCCTTGTTTCTTGCCATGGAGTTGTCAGCCCGGCCTATGTGCCTATTCATAGATGGATTGAATGGGTTTGACCAGAAGGAAGACCGTTTCACCCTAGTCAGTCTTATCAAGAGACTGATACAGACGCCCAACTCTTGCTGCAAACTCTGCGTCTCTAGCCGGCCGGAGACATGGCTTCAAGACGCATTTCATGATTTCCCAAAGCTCCGACTACAGGACCTTACGAAATGGGACATCAGTATATACGTGCACAACTATCTTGTCGGCACATTTTCCTTCCGCCACAGCGAGGCTGAAAGCAACCATGATGTCGAGCAAAAGCGACGGGAGATCATCAACATGGTTGTCGAACGTTCGCAGGGAGTTTTTCTCTGGGTTGAACTCGTCCTGAGAAGCCTGCGTCGGGACCGCGCACACATTGACAGCTACGAGGAGCTTCTGCGCAGGATAAGCATCCTTCCGAGCGACCTAGAAGAACTGTACCGGCGGGCGTGGGAAAAGCATGGCGACGACGAGGTACTGTACCGTGCGCAGGCCGCACGACTCTTCAGACTCGTCATGACAGCAAGCGGAACAAGGTTCTGGACTTACCCATTTGGGGCCTCGCCGGGAATCTCGTTTGACTTGTGCGTGGCCCATGATCAGGATATACAAAGCATATCTTTGAAAGGCAGCATCGCTCAGCCGGCTTCTGAACTGCTAGGAAAAGCGGTAGAATGTCGTAGGCGCGTCGAAGCTTGCTGCGGCGGATTGCTGGAGGTTACGGAGATCAATGCCTGGAACGAGCGCGACGACGCGTTCGCTATTGAGAACCTGTACTTTCAGCTTTTCATGCCGCTCTGCGCCATCATCTCCGTTGGGGCCCACGCACCCTCTGGCAGAGAGCTCGCGGCCTTGTTCGACATTATCTTTGACACAAGAGTCTACTTCGTATACCGCACGGCCTTAGACGCCTTGGTGGGAGCTCAATGGGGCAGAGACATCATCAGCAGTGATACGGCCTCCCAAACCGGAATCAATGCCAACCTGTTTCGGTGTCTGCTTATACCAAGACTTCTTTTTCACTTCCCCCGTCACCCTGGGTATGTTCATATCTCATTGGACTTCGACTTCGTTGCGTATCGCATCTTTCGGTCCCCAGATGAAGATCATGAGCTCCGGCAAGCGCTTGTGACACTTGGCGCTGTTCTAAAACAAAATCTGGATAGAGTACCGCTGCTGGAATCTCTCATCCACCAGTGCTGCCAGCAGATCCGGAACGGTGACGTCGACGCACCTCTATACAAGATTCTCTGCGATTTTGTGAGCTCGTCAGCAATCAGGCATCTACCAACACCTGCTCGCCTCTCCCGGTACGCTGGCCAATGGCTCCGCCAGGCACCTCCCTGGGACTATGACGACACTTGTGAGCGTGAGTTTACGGGTATGGTCAGCCCCATCCAAGAGATGTTATGTCGGCAAGGCCGCCATTTTTCTCTTGGCCCATACCCCGCTCCAGACCCCCTCCTGGCCGCCTCGGGACTTTACCTTTCCCTTCAAGGTGCCCGAGTCTCAGCTACTTAGCAGCTCAGGGGTGCTCAGATTCTGTCGAAGGCCAACGGGACCGCCTGTTTGCCTTTTGGGTGATAGCTATATTCGTCCATGTCTGTGGAAGATGCTGTATACGAACCTTTGCCACAGGATCCATTTTGACGCACCTGCAAGCGCTACAAGCGTTTCCATGTTCTTCGCGAGACATTGGTGAGCGCTGAAGACCTCCGGGGCCCGCCCTTCCACGCGCCGGCTAACATGGGACAGAAACTGCTGGGGAATGGCCCGGATCTAGTCCGAGACGGGTACCCCGAGGAATCCATAGTCTTCGGTCGCTGCTCAACTGCCTGGTCCAACCGTCAACCAGGACTGTCAAGAATCTGTCCGAGGTCATTTTCTACCTTGCTTCACTCGTCAATATTAGAGTGGAGTGGATTCGTTGGTGGCTTAACGACTCCCCAGTCAGCCGCCAAGGCATCCAGAAGGCAGCTCGAATTGCACCATATCCATATTAATGTCAATGAGATCATCTGTTGGCTCCTACAACATGGCGCAGATCCTAATTGGACATCTGGAATGTTCGAGGGGATACGGCAGACACCATTTACCTTATTCTTGCTATCACTCATCAGGGAATGTACCTCTATGTCCCAGGTGCTACCTGGCACCGTTCTCGACTTTGCTGAAAGCATAAAGGCCTACATTCTGGCTGGGGCGGATCTTGAGGCCACCATTTCCATCTCAATCACCCGGTGTCGCTCCTGGGACAGGTCCGCTTGGCGTCGTTCCTACTACACTTGGAGAACTCTTTGCCACGATCTTGTCGAAGAGTGCAACGTTGCTCAGCTCGTCGAATACACCAAAAGGTCCATGGAGTCATGTCTGGAATTATCGGATCCTCCTAGTCGTCTGCCGAGCCTTGGTCATGAAAATCACAAGAACACGAGGAAGGCGCTGCTCGCTAGCAAGTGAGCCGTGGATACCACCAGTGTCCTGCCGCAGGCTCACTGTGTGGCTATCGATAGCTTGGACGGGGTATCTGGTCAGATTTTGGGCGTCATAGGCTCAGGATTATTGAACCGTCGACCTCCCCAGCGTCTCGCCGCCAAGTCTCGAAACCCAGGTGAAATTCTCCTTGACATGGCCGAAGTGGAAAAGTATGTCCTTGAAATGGCTGAGATGGAAAGGTTGCTGTCTGCGGCTATCCAATCTGGGATCCGCGTTTCTCAACCACAGCAGTGGCTCGTTGACCAAGGGAAAGAACTCGTCGTTGTCCCTGGTGAGCGGAAGGTGTTGGACAGCGTGACAGCTTCTACGTTGTTCAAGATACTGTATCCTGATTCAGACAGCATCTATGGAGACGTGGATCGTGATGCGGATGCGTTCTGGGCGGAAGTCAAGAGGCATGAACAGGCTGCAGATGCCAAGGCTTTGCCATAATATTGTTGTTGGAATAGTTATACTAGTCGCATACGCTTTCATGAACCACCATCCACTCTTCCTCTGAACGTGTATTGTGGCCCAGTAACTGCCAGTGAGGAATCGGAAGTACTTGGTGACAAACCCGAATCTGTCCTCCGATCAATTCCACCTCGAACCAGGACCGCAGGAACAGCACCCTAAGTACGCCAGGGTACAGTTATATACATCATATACACAAAAGATAGGCACAGCCAAATCTTACTGATCCAACCACTCATTGGCTACATGAATGCTCACTTCGAGCCTAAGGCCCTCAGAAACATGAGGACGGATATGAGTACACGCCGTTGTATCCGAGGCCAGCCAGGCCGGAAGTGTTTTGCACCGGAACATATAATCCACGAGCTTGAGCGTTCATCCTACTATTGCATTCATTTCTTTCATTTTCATTTGCCATAGTTAATAACTTGGCATCGCTTGACTTGACACATAGGCATACCGTAACTACCAATAACTTAGTCGTTATCCAATATTTCACTTTACCTCTTTGAAATACTAACTGCCTGTATATGTAGAGCCGAGCTTCGGGAACCAACCTGTATCAGGGAGACACTGATAGCAAGGAGTTGGGCGTAGGGGAGGATAAGTGGGCGGGCAACGTGCGACACAGGAAAGAACCTAGGAACGGCCTGTAACAGACCCAGAAAAGCAAAACTCCTCTCCCCACACCTTCCAGGTGCTGTATTATTATTCTACCGTGGTGACAACGGTTTGTTACGGCCCTGCAGTTAGGGTGTCACATCCTCGCGTCCTCTTACTAATTACATACTTGGTGTCAAGGTACGTGACAGGTTGTTCATGGGTGCGATTGTGGCGTGCGGCAAAGCAGGTCGAACAACGTCCCACCTTTTAGGGTGGTGTTACGCAGTGGTCATTCGCACCCACATTCCGTAACACTTGGTGGCCGAGGCCTAATACTGTGGTTCATTCTAGGAACAGCCCGAGGTAGTTGGCGACATCCTTATTGCCTTCTAGCCGGGTATCAGCAATGAGGAGATATTTGGGCTTTGCTGCAATGTTACCACCTGTGTCGCCCTGCCAGACGCGTTTAGCTCACGACTATTCAAGTCAAGAAGGGAGCGGCTGTTTTGTAAATATGCTATTCTTCCGTGTTAATGGCCCCAAAGCACGCTTGTCAGCTTCGACCTAGATACTCAGCAGATCAAGTTGCTTCGACAAAAGAATCACCGTTTCCGATTACTGCCCATCTATATAAGATAGCTAGAGGAGAGCAACAGGCCCAAAACCAACAAAATTGGTGTCAGATGTGCAAGGTCGAGTAAACAGTACCAGCTCCCTAACTGCCTGCATCCAGGATTGTAGAGAAGAGCAATAGGCCCAGCCTTCGTCTTGACATCTTCGCTAGTCCACCCAAGTACCTAGTGTCAGAGATATAAAGTCAAGTAACAGGTAGTAGCTCCCGCTGCCTACATGCCTGATGCCAGTAAGCCTAAGCCACCACGAGGACGTAGTCTAAATCCTGCAGCCACGTCATAAAGAAGGCGTTCTGGCGAAGCCAGAGAGTCACCAAGAGGCAATACAATCAACTTTCTCACACAACGAAGGCGCAGCGTTTCTGACAGCTTTTTGGCAAGAACTCAAGAAACGCCCAGGACTCAGACAGATATTTCGGCCGGCTTCTGCACCGCCTTCTCCTCGATATAATACCTAGCCTCCACCGCAACGCCATCCACGTCCTGGAACTCCCTCTCGTCTCCAAAGTCGGCGCTGCCATGGTCCAAGCACGTCAGGCACGTCTCCACTATCCTGCTATATCTCGTGCCCATCTTGCGTCTCAAGCTACCCCTCGCTAGATGCAGGAGGCTGCTTTTCGCGTGTTCTGCGTGCTTCAGCAATTCCACGCCGCTCATGGGCGTGGCCTTCTACTCTCAGCCTGAGGTTGAAGCTAGACTGGGCCGAGGTTCGGGGTCGCAAAGGACAATTGTTTAAGTGCCTCTGGTTCTTCCCCCCTGCGCTGCTCGTCTTGGTGGTGCCAGTGGTGTGGTCATACTCGACGGGGCTCTCCCACAGGGTCGATCTCGAGTAGACATACGCACAAGGCTGTAGATGGCGTGCCGCATATTATAGTCCGTCTCGGGCGTCCCGCCCTGTGGCCTTGGATGTGCAAATGACGGGATCGAGCACATCCGACTCGCCTTTGACAGCGCGCCAAGCCATGCAGGCTGGGCTCAGAGTCAGCCTCGGTAACCTCATCCTCGTCGCGTCCGCCCTGGGGAATTACTTGGTCGCTTTTACCAGCGCCGTGGCCCTTTCGCCCGACATTGCTTTGCGGGGGTCCTTCACCAACGGGGCCCGGGCGAGGAGATTGCCGGGCGGATAGCGAGATATCTGCACGCTGGTATAGAAGAAGGTTCTGGTATCGTGGGCGGCTGCGGCTGCTTTCTAAATAATGGCGAGGATATACTTATGCTGGAGCTAGAGGAGCCGTCGGATCTATGCCGCTTATCCCCCATAACGCGACTCCCAAGAGGATCGGGAACTTTGGGTGGGACGGTATCCGTTCCCGGGGAAATGGACATTTTGGCGACGTTAATAGCGTTTTCGATCGGGGTGATAATGTCCTGGTCCGCTATTAGCTCGGGGTTTCGCCCAATTCTGACCGAGACGAGCTTGTGATTGGAGATAATTTCAAGCTACCAAATTCGGGCATTGAGAGGCGCAAAATTGTTCATCACATGGAGAGGCACCTTGCGCATCAAGCATTGTTTAACGGTCTTTTATATACCCGATCTACATCCGATGACCGATTCCCACATCATACCAGATACCTAAAGCCCTTATTCTGCGTCTCAGGATCAATCGCATTGCCCGCCGCCGGCTGCGCACCATCACCAGCGCCCTCCTCTTCCGCCAACTTGCGATTGGCCCGCACCAGCACCAGCTTGAAGGCCAGACACCCAAGAATCGTGACGCCGAACATGGCGGTGACGATGCCGTAGCTCTTGCGGTAGCCGTTCTCAGAGAGGTTCCAGACATACGAGCCGGCGACGTTGCCGAGCTGGCTGAAGGCGTTGATCATGGCGATGGCGACGGCGCGCTTGGCCGGCGGGCGCGGGAAGGAGGACGAGATCCACGAGTAGAAGACAATGAACCCCGCGTAGCTGCTCGCTTGCAGGAAGAGGGCGACATAGCGCGCTGCAACGTTGAGCGTGGACATGCTGATGATGAAGCCGATCAGGCCGAGACAGATCGGGCCGGTGATGTGCCAGAACTGGGGGGAGAATAAAATCATTAGACAAGGGTGAGTCGAAGGGGAGCAATCAAAGCATACAAACCTTTTCTTGGGTACGGTCCGAGTGCCACGCGTTGACCAGCGAGACCAAGCAGGCGAACGCCCATGGAGGCGCGCTCATGAGCAGCGTTGGGACGTAGCTGAAGCCGAGGGTGCCGGTGAGGGTGGGGAAGAAGGCATTGAAGGAAAGACCGACGACATAGGCCGTGAGCGTGAACATCATCAGGTACACCTTGCCGTCCTGGAGGGCCATCCGCAGGCCGGCGAATTTGTCCTGGCCCTCGTCGCTGTCGGCCTCGCCGACATCCTCGGTCATGCGCAGCTGTGCGACGTAGCGCTCCTCCTCGGTGAAGCCGCGCGAGTTATGCGGCAGATCGGGCAGGATCACGGCGGCGAAGATGGCGATCAACATGGTCGCGCCACCCTCGATCCAGAACAGCCAGCGCCACGCGGCGTGGCCCAGGGTGCCCTGCATGTTGGACAGGACGCCGGCGCCGACAAGAGCAGAGAATGCGTTGGAGATCAGGTTGCCGCAGAACAGTAGCGCGTTCCGCGTGGTCAACTCACGCCGCGTGTACCACTTGGACAGGATGAGCAGGGCGCCGGGGAGGAAGGCGGCCTCGATGAACCCGAGGAAGAATCGGATCACGACCATGCCCGCGAAGTTCGTCACGATCCCGGAAAGCGTGGAGATCAAACCCCAGAGCAACATCGAGGCCGCAATGTAGAGCGACGGCCGCGAGACGAGATTGATGGCCATGTTCGAGGGGACCTGCATGAGGATGTAGCCGACATACAGAATGCTGAGGCAGGTGGCATATTCGTTGTACGAGAGGTTCAGGTCGCTCTGCAGGCCTTTGAGGCGGGCCGAGGCGATGTTGTTGCGGTCGAGGTAGTTCATGATGTAGAGGAGGATGAACAGGGAGCATCGCGCATCCAGTTTGCGCTTCATGCTCCTCTCGACCTCGACCCGGCGCTGAGGGTCCATGGACGTTATTGTGGTCCCCGGCGCCTCATACTGCTGCGCCTGCGTCTTCTCTGGGGAATCCATTGTCGCAGTGGTCCGAACCGGGCGCAAGGTGTTGGACTCGGGCGCATTGACGCCGGGGCGAGAGGCATGGGAAGGGGACCGACCAGATATAGCATTTATGGACGCGATGCGACCCCGTGGGGTCAAGCTGGATCAGCGCGGATATCCGGGGAAACTCTGCAGCAAGGGACCCATTTTGCACACATTTGTCTGGGGCTCGTGGTTGGGCGGGGTTTGGAGATGTGGGATTAATGGGATATTGCGGAGGTGTGGGTTGCTGTCTGCGGAGAACAATTCAGGCTTTGACGAACAGATGACCGCCCCCGATCAGGGAACCGACGGCATCGCACCCCTTCGCCCAGCAAGCGTGTTTCGAGAAAACTCCACTCCCCGAAGCGCAGGTGGGCTTATTAAACCGCTCTGTATCGCAGAGCCGCCGTCTTTCGCGCACTAGTCTTCGGATATTTGGGGCAGAAGTGAGGGGATGAGGAAACGACGCCAAAGAATTAGGCAGGTTCGCCCGAGTCGAAAGCAGTCGGCTCCAGATCCCGAAGATCCCGGCGACTTGGTCGGCCTTTTAGTGGACCGGCCAAATGTTACATTTCCGCCTTCCGATCGGCCCTTTACCTTCCATCTACCGTTAGTCTTGGCCCAACAGCAGGGCAGGCACGCACAGGGTCTGACGGTCCGCGCGCACGGAAGACCGACAGGAATGCGGCTCTTGGCCCTCAACTTTCTTCAACTCGACTGTGTCTTGCAGCGCGCGGTCGCTGAGAACTGTTGGAAAACAGTACTGTATGTCGACTGGTAAACATTGACTGGTATCACGATCATAAGGGGCGATGCCTCGACCCACTCAGTGAAGCGAAGGACCAACTCTACAAAAGCTTGTTGCAGGCCAAGACAACCTACTAATGCAACTACCGAGAACACATGCTGGCCAGTAGCGTGGGAGGCGGCCAAGCTGCATACACCGAAGACCGAGACAGGATGAGGCTCCGGGAGGCAGAAGGGACTACCCATCTTGTAATCAGGCTTGGCACCTTTAGATCCTTCACACCGCTCCTACAAGACTGGACCCAAAAGAACGGTCGGAGATCCCTCCAAACCCAAGACATCAGTCGCAGACGAAGGGCCTGATCCATTCGGACTGGTCCAGTTCAGAACTGGTCCAGTTCGTCCAACCTGCCCCAACTTTTGCCTTTTTTGGCTGGAAAAAGGCCCAC
>MU860345.1:0-24539 GCA_033296875.1 Achaetomium macrosporum | reverse complement strand
AATGCTAGATATGGCTAGCCGAGTGTGAAAACAAGACTCGACCAGGGGGTGTGACAATAGCCGGGCTCCACCCGCCTCATTGTGGAAGTCCCGCTCGCTGAAATTCAGGTGGTTGAGATAAACCCCAACACCCCGGAATGTCTCGACAAGTGTCAGGCACTCAGAGAAAACCAGCGCTTCGCCTACATCCTTCAAAATCATGTTGTCGCTTCTTTTTTTGACTTCCCTCCCGGTTTTGCGTCTCGCAGGGGAGAGCCTCTTCCACTCTGGCGGGCGTGTTATCGCTGGTGATGAGGCGTGGGGTGAATGAGAGTGGCTCAGGCTTCATCAAAACGAAAAACACGCGTCACCAAAACCGCTTCTTGGCACACAACGTACTATCACAGACGACTGAGCTTCTATCGATCAGAATATCGACGACAAGCCTCAAGCCTCAAAAGCTGTACAGTAATAAAATGACAAACGCCAGAATATTCAATTGCACTCATTTCATCAGATTTGAGGGCATCTTGCTCGAGAAACCGTGTATTGAAGTGGTGCCATTGGTTTTTGACGCATTTCAGGTAGGTTTATGCACGTACATACATGTACAGTACTGTATGTACAGTACCTAGGGCTGCTTTATTCTCTGGGTGGGTGGGTGACCGGAATTGCTTGGCGGCTGAAGCGAGAAGCCCACTGTGTAAGGTACGAAATGGTAACGTTATCCTGTAATTTAGTTCCTTTGGCCTTCGTCTTACATAGTAGGCAGGTCGTTGGAACAAGTCTGGCCAGCCATGCCCCCACGTTAGGCTCGAGCTCACAGAGGAAGGACGATGGACTTGGGGAGCGAAATTCCCCCACCATGCTTCTCAGCTGGACGCTGGCAGCGTGAATGCTGTGTCCACGGGCAACGTCATTCCAAAATGTTAGCAATAATGGCAGACCTACCTGCAAGCTTTTTCATCACTTACCACTCGGTCGGGTGTATATACGTTCTGCCGTGGTCTGCGCTGCATCATCGACATGTATCCGTCTGATGTTCTTGGCGGCCGAGTCTCGCGTCCTGCTGAGCCACACCATGACAGCACTGCCTGCTTCAAACCGCCAAGTGACCATTGAGCGGGAGGTGCGATTGAACCATCAATTTGCCTGCCGCACAGCCCTCCGCTGTGCTTTCTTCGGATGGACGCGTATATATCACACGGTTGCCCGCTGGTGCGAGGGCAAAAGTTGGCAACTTGAACGTGAAATCGTCATTTGCCCCGCACCACCGCTTCCTCTCCCGAAAACACCGGGCACCTGCAATTGCTTTGCCTGGCCTGCGAAAGCGCCGCTACGTGAGGTCCTCCAGCTAGTATCTTTCAAGTGATTCCATATCTCTTCCGCAGCCAGAGTTTTGTCGCGATGTCTTACCCAGGGTATCAGCCTTATGGCCGTGAGTAACATGGGTGCCTGAGAGAAGCTTCTGAAGCGAACATGCTTGGCTGATTGAATCAGAGCCCCCTCCTCAGCAGGGGAGTTACTACCAGCAACCCCCTCCTCCTCCGCAGCAGCCGTACGGAGCGCCGCCGGCCCAGGGCCAATACTACGCGCAGCTTCCTCAAGGCTACGGACAGCCGCCGCCGCCGCCCACCCCGCCCTACGGTGCTCCGGCCTACGGCGTTCCATCTCCGCAGCCGTATGGGGCTCCGCCGCCCCAACCCTACGGCGCCGCGGCACCTTCGCCAGCCCAGTATTATCCCCCGCCCCAGCAAGGGGCCTATGGCGCGCCGCCGCCTCCCCCGCAACCTTATGGCGCATCGCAACCATATGGGCAACCGCCTCCTCAGCAGCCCTACGGGCAGCAACCGTACGGGCAGCCCCCGCCTCAGCAATACCCGCCGTACGGCCAGCATTACCCTCCTACGCCACCATCTCTCGGGTACGGGCCCCCGCAAATCATTGCCTATAATGGCGACGCGGACGCACGCGCCTTGAGATCGGCCATGAGGGGCTTCGGCACGGACGAGAAGGCCCTGATACGTATTTTAGCGACCAAGGACCCCTTGCAGATTGCGACGATTCGGGATGCATACATGCGCCTTCACCGGCGCGACCTGGTGCAGGACATCAAGAGCGAAACAAGCGGCTGGTTTGAGGCTGGGCTCGTCGCCCTCGCCCGCGGTCCGCTTTTAAACGATGTCTACTTGCTTCGCGAGGCCATGTCCGGCGCGGGGACGAAGGAGAAGGCACTGAACGACGTTCTACTTGGACGCTCGAATGCTGATATGAACGCCATCAAGAGCGAGTACCAACGGGTCTTTCATCGCCGGCTCGAGGATGACGTGCGGGGTGACTTGAGCATGAAGACAGAGAGGCATTTCATGATTGTACTGGGTGCCCAGCGTGCCGAGGATTCGGCCCCCGTCGTGAAGGCTGAGATTGACCGTGATGTCAACGACCTGTACAACGCTACGGAGGGCAAGATCGGCACCGACGAGATGAAGGTGTGCAGCATCCTGAGCACAAGGAATGATAACCAGCTCCGCGCCATTGCATACGAGTATCAGCGGAAATATGCCCGAAACCTGGAGGATGTCATTCGCAAGGCGAGTCGACCAATCCTGGAGTGTCCAGGGGCAGAATAGACAGCTAACAATACGATTGACAGGAGTTCTCGGGCCACATGGAGGACGCGCTCCTCTTCCAGCTTCGCAACGCTGTCGACAAATACATGCATCAAGCAACGCTGCTCGAGGATGCGATGGTTGGTGCTGGGACCAAGGATTATCTTCTGGTCAGCCGCGTCGTTCGCTTCCGTATGTATCGCCTTGCCCATTTCCTCCTCCAAGAGTCTCGCTAACATCCCCTGCCTAGACTGGGACCGCAACCACATGGCCAACGTCCGTGGAGCGTACGAGAGACGGTATCACCGTAATCTCGCAAGCAGGATCAAGGGAGAAACCAGCGGGGACTACGAACGGTTGATGCTGGCATGCATTGGGGAGCCTGTGTAGAGTGTTTCTTTACCGTACCGAAGCGAAGACAGAGCTTAAGGGATCGATATCCTTTGGAAGTATCTCGGAGTTAACGATCTTCCCATTGAGGCTGCGAATTGATACCATGGTTCAGCGCTGTAGCTATCGGGGTTGATTGGTCAAGTCGATGTTCTAACACGTCACGCATTTACCCGCCCTGGGCATTCGATAGGGCCCTTCACATCACGCAATGGTAGGTAACGTACGGAATACCGAGTGTACCTATGTCCTGTACATACATAGTACGTTCTGCAACCCTTGCCATGGTGTATGTAGATAAGGGCGGGTGACGAACAGAGGTGAGCATGCGCGTAAGGTAGCAGTCTTTTGATGAGATGGTCGGTAAGGTATCACAGTATGCTGAGTCTCATTTCTCACATTTGGGCAGCGTCAGGTTGCTGACACCTAACCACTCCGTGCAGCCAACTGCAGCGGCCGTTTATTAAGCACACATTGATTAGGGTCTCGCGAAGGTTGCACAGGGTACTTCAAGCCACCATCGCACAGTCCCAAGCTCAGACATAACCTGAAGCATTTACGACATCAGGTATAGCACGGATCTTATGAGGAACTCGTTTCAGCGCAAGACTCTTTCCTCTCTCTCCATGCCAATACGTATGCCCTTTCCCAGAGGTACTGAATGGATAGTACAGTGCCACAGTGATGGTATGTAGTACGGGTTAGAGACGAAGGTCAAGGAAGGAAAGCGAAACTTTGCTGAAAGAAGAAAGAGACAAGTTGAGGTAACACAGCAGGGATGCCCCACTCAGATATATGTCAGGCTCCGTTAGCGCGATGCTAAAACGGTAAGTGGGTCTGGAAAAGTCTGGCTGTGGAACAAGGGCACACAATCAACCGAGCTGAGCAAAAGTACTGGATAGCAAATATATAAATCTCGGAAGCTAGGGGGATTGGTGGACAGGGTTTAATTAAGAGCATTATTAAAAGAGAAGAGGTGCCTTCCAATTTAACCGAAAAAGTCGAGCAAAGCTACTACCTTACTTTCCTACTTGTGCATTTTTACCTTTACCTTCTTTACCTGGAGCCGAGTCCCCAAACCACTTCGCCGCAATCCCAGCGGCCCTCTCGCCATCTTCCCTCATACACACGCTCTGACGTACTGCAGGGGCACCTCCTTGCCCAGCCGCTCTGTTTTGTCGCTCAAACAATCACCGGGTACGGTTGCCGTTGCTAGGATTGTGCGGGTTGCTGCCCTGGACGAGCAAAGACGGGTCCGCAACTAGCAACATCAAGAGACTCGAAGAGCTTACCTAGTATCTGACCTGCAAGGTGCGGGCTCATTCGCCAGACACAGTGGAAGGCGAGCCGGTTGAGTCAGCGATGCACGACGCTATGGACGGAGAGGCCAAGAGCGACACAAAGGAGCAAGTGTCTCCCACAGCCGCGCCGCTCTCTTCTGTTCTCCAACAGCAAGGGGAAGAATCGGCTGCGCCAAGCCCCATGGTATTGGACTATCCACAACCAGCAGCATCGCCTGCAACTCCAGTTACCGCAACCAGCACAACAGTGAAGAGTGGCGCGGTCCCAGAGACCCAGTCCGTGAACCCCGGGGCGGCACAGGCAGGAAATCCGCCGTCGCAACTCCCGACGATAGCAGACACGGCAGTCAAGGCCGGCCGAAGCTCCCTGGTCGGTCAGAGCCACGCGGATAACAATGAAGAGCTGCGGCGGAAAGACCCAATAACA
The DNA here is from genome assembly GCA_033296875.1 of Achaetomium macrosporum. Taxonomy (NCBI): domain Eukaryota; kingdom Fungi; phylum Ascomycota; class Sordariomycetes; order Sordariales; family Chaetomiaceae; genus Achaetomium; species Achaetomium macrosporum. The sequence goes on along the minus strand of MU860345.1, from coordinate 19,833 downwards.
ACCCAAGTTGAGAAGCCCCAGAATCAGCCGGGAAATTTTACCCCAATTGCAATTGGAGTTGGATCAAACAAAACTGCAACGGCCGAGTCCCCAAAACTGTCGCCGCAGCCCACACAACCGGCGCAACAACACCTTCTGTCAGCCCCCCGGCCATCGCCACCACCACCGCCGCCGCAGCAGCAGACGCCACAGCAACCGCACCCACACCAGCACCAGCACCCGCCGCAGCAAGACCATCCGCACCCGGTTCCGGAGCCGCAACATCCCCATCCCCATCCGCATCCGGGGCCGCCGCACACGCTACAGTTTCAAGAGCCGGCCCCACATCATCAAGCGCGCGCGCAAATTCCTCCGCCGTCCCATCAACATCAACAACCGCCTCCACAACCGTATCAACATCACCATCATACTCTGCCGCAACAACCGCCGCCGCCGCCCGCACCGGTGACGTCGCGGTCACCTTTGCACCAGGCGCAGGTGTCTCAGTTCCATTCTCATCCGCAACCGCAACCAGTGCTCAGGTCGCAAGCACCCCTTCATCGCACCACGCTCTCGAAGCCGGTCATCATGGATCCACCCGCCGTGCGGAAGCAGAGTCAACCGCAGCAAGTCGCCGTAATGGGCTTCCCATCGCCTACGCAGGACTATGCAACCCTCAATCCCAAGTTCGTCGACGACTGCACGCGCATGAATTTTGCCATTCAGCAGAGTCTGCCCGAGGCTGTCCGTCGCATTGTGCGGGACCACTGGCAAAAGTGCCTGCTGGGTTCCGACTTTCACCAAGCATTTGTGGTAAGTCAGGTTCAATCGTTTATAAAATCGCCCTGTTTTTTCGTCCCTTCTCTTTTCCCTTACTTGAACCCTGAAGATCGGATGGGAGGATTTATACAGCGTTTCCAAGCTACCTCATTTGGCAACTCATTCTCATTGCACACCATCACCCCACAAACACAGCCTGATCTAAGCTTGCTTGCCATTTCACCTTCATATCGGAAAAGATTGTCTGTTGTCGACTCAACATCTGATCTATCACACATGCGAAAGTCATTGTATTTTCAACCGTTGCCCCAGTCGTCTCTAACTCGGTCCCAGCTTAATGCGTCCATCCACCACGCGATTCCGTCCATGACTCAACGCGCTGTTAGAGACTTTGGCAGCAAAATGGTCGACGACGCGAAACATGAGCTCATGGCGCACTTCACGACCGAAGCGCTCGACGAAGTTGCAGACGTAATCATCAGCAAAGCTAGCGACAGCTTCCTTGACAAGTGTCTGGAGAAGCGCCTGCTGACTATCGAAGCGAAGCCGCTCATCAAGGCCCTCGCGAAAGCCGAGCGCCTGGGGTATGAGCCGGGCGACGTGATCCAGGACGACGAACGTGAGCGCGTCATCCCTCAAGAGGCTTATCCGGGAACAGAGGCGGCCGCGCCTACAAATGGCTATCACGCCCGCCCCAGCCAGCCGCCTCCTACATACCAGCAAGAAAGTCAGCGACAACTTCAGTGCATGAAGTGCTTCCGGACATTTGTGTATGCGTCGGCGTACGACCATGTAAGTGAAGTCCTCGCGGCGATGGATTGAAGCAGGGCTAAGTCTTCCCAGCATACAAAATACAACGTCTGCAGTCAACTACCTCCTACCGTCAACGGCTTTGAGCACTCATGCCCGCACTGTGGTCAGGGCTTTACCAGGATAGATGGATTGCAAGCCGTACGTTCGGGCTGCCTGAGGGTCGGATATTGATGGCTAACCCCAATCTAGCACCTTGACATGAAGGTTTGCGGCAACTTTGGCCGGCCGCTCAAAATCCCGATTCCGCCTCCGCGGACAGCTCCAGCTCCCCAGCCCCAGCCCAGCTCTCCAGCCATTCTTCCGTCTGCATCCTCCCGGACCTCGCCCACGAACGACTATTCACTCGCGCAACCGCAGTCAACGCCGGTGCATCCTAGCTTGGCCAGCCGGGCCGCAGCGGCAGCCCCTGGATCGTCGCAGTCCCCCATTGCGGCCGACCCGTACGCTCACCTGAGCAAAGCAGAGATGGAGGCCATGAACGAGGAACTCCGTCAGGCAGAGCTGAAATATGCCCCTCGCTTCGCCGAAGCGGAAAAGATCCCGGACGAAACCACACGGCGGGCTAGGATTGAAGGCCTCAGGAATAGCTTCGGCACCAAGCAATCCATGATTCGAAAAAAGTATGGTGTGCGCCTACGCGAGCGGCGAACCAAGGCCGAGATCATGGCTGAGAGGGAACGTATGGGTCTCAAGCGCGCAGAGAAGGAAAAGGCGAGAGCGATGGCTCAAGCTCAAAAGAATGGCATGAATCCATCGCCCAGGGCGGAAGCGACGTCGCGGCCGGCAGGTGGTGGTAGCGGGTGGACTGCGGCCAACACCCCACGGGCAAACACTGCCTGGGATGAACACGACGCCAAGCGCCGGCGCGTGGGGGATGCTGGCGACTATCAGACTCCGTACAAGTCCCAGGCGGGCGAAACGCCCACTCGCAAGACGCACTCTGTGTCGGAGGTTACGAGCGATTTCCCCGCGTCTCAGCCGACGAAAGTCTACGAACAATCTGGTGTACGAGTCGAGATCCACGAGCCATCCGCCGGCAGGCATCAATCCGACACCCGACCCGCTACCCCAGCCTCAGGCGTTCCTAACGGGCACAGCGGGCGCCCTTCAGGAGCCCAAGAGCAGGGTTCATCCGAGAAGCAGCCCGTCGTGGTAGATGACTCGTCATCGTCATCCGATGACGAGGACATTCCCTCGACGCTGCCAACCCACGTGCGGAAGAGCTTGGCGTCTGGCGGCACTACCACCTCGCTCCTGCAGAATTCTTAGTTGGCCGCCAATAAATGGAGTGGGATATGGGTGGGTAGCAAAGGGGACTACCTGGTATTGGGTCCTCCATCGAATGCCGCGAGCGAGTGGGCAAGCAGCCTGTATACCTCTGTCTGTGCGATAGAATATGGCGTTTCCTTTTCTTCTGGCCGCATTAAATACCCGAGATAGATTCCCAGCGAAGGCCAGCTTGGCCGATTTACCTCGCTTTAGTTACGGGGGCACTTATCTGAGTCCTGCTTCATACTCAAGGTTTCACATCTCTACTACGGTGACACCCTAAAGATGGGCGGGGCGGAATGGATTGCGAAGTGGGCTTGTATTCTAGGCATCGCGGTGGCCGGGGAGGAAGTACTTTAATACCAAGGCCGACTCTGAAACCAGCTCAAACACGTCCAGTGCCTGGAAGCCTAGGAACGCCATCGATATTGGCGAGGAGTCGGAAGTGCGTAAGAGTATGAAACGGCTCAGTCTATCTGATCCTGAGGCTCTTGCTTCGAACTCATGATTCAACAACCGAATGGAGCACGTTACGAGCCAGAGGACTTGCCGTCACCAAACTCATGACTGAGAGTCCTGGCCTCTGCGCATCCCCTCAACGATCCTTTCTATTCTGTCTCTTCTACTCAAAGTAATCACCCGTTAGGACTGACTTAACGCCCATAGACAAGACGGATGAGGTGGGAGGGAGATGCACATTCCTACGTCCGTACCTTACGTATATACACACCCTGTACCTTCCACAGCTACCAGACGCCCAATCTGCCCAGGCCACACAGTATCACCTGGCAGATAGGGCCGACAGATGTCGACGGTTCAATGAATCAAGACAAAGAGACCCAAGGCTTCAAGGCACTGCTGGAACACTAGGTGAACTGCCTCGCCAATGCAAGATGCCAGCGCAAGGCAACAAGGTTGAGTAGGTAGAAAAAAGAAGGCTGTTGAAGAAAAGCCAAGCCGTAACGCACCGACAACTCCAGCGCTCAGACAACCAACATCATCCCAGACAACTAGCTCTCTCTCCCTTCCTGACGATCATCCCATGGGCTATAACCACTCGTTGGATTACCCCCCGTCATTTCCTTCACCCCTGACGCACACCATGGATTATGTCCCTCCCCAAAAGCCTAACCAGTAACCCTCCTCACCCACAACGTAGTCGGCTCCCACTCGGCCTCACGATCCAGCCTCTTGTACGCCCGATGCAGCTTCAAGCCCAACTCGTACTCCTCCCGCTGGACGTCGGCCAGCTCCTGCCGCAGCGCCTCGACCTTCTTCTTCTCCGCCTCCCGCTTGCGTACCACCTCGGGCGTGTTGAGCAGCTTGTCGGTCGGCATCAGCTCCGTCATCTGCGTGATCGACCGGTTGATGTTAATGCGCCGGTTGGCGAGCGCCCGCAGCTGCGCGTTGAGCAGCCCCACCCTGTCCCGGGCCTCGCCTGCTGACTGCTCTGGCGGCGCGGGCGGTAGGTCTTTGTTTATGTCCGACGCGGAAGCGCGGGAGGAAGGGCGGTCCACTGCGAGGGCTTGCGCGCGGGCTACTGCCGGGTTGGGCGCGCTGGTAGGGGCTGGGGCCGGGGTGGTGACAGAGGAGGGTTCGGTGGCGTGGAAGGGGGATGTCATGAATTGATCGATGGGAGAGGTTATGAGGCTGTAGTCGGAGGACGTGCGGCCTTTGGGAGGCTGTGGTTGGTAATCGGCTGGTAGGGACGGGACGGGCGGCTGGACGTTGTCTACAAGGTCGTCGTCTCGGGTGGTACCCGTTTTACTTGTCGCGTAGGTGCTGATGCTGAATCGGGACGGGGGCTGCACATATGGCTCTTCATCAACGACCGGCGGCCGGGCCGTGTCCGGGATTTGCTGAGGCGAAGGCTGCGGTGCGTCTGTCTGCTGGGAGTAGATTGACGATACGCCGGATACTTGGTGCTGATGGTTTGTGTGCACCGGTGGTGGCTTACGGCGGATGGGATTCGACAAATCCGGCGACTGGGCGTTGAGAGTTGGGCTGGGAAGAGCGCGGGGGCCGTAGAGACCGTCTCGTGCAAGTTCCCTAGCAGCGACACTTGGCGCGTCCCCTACCCCTGGATTTCCGGACAACGGAGGGCTCGGGTACCTGGGAACAGTCTGAGACTGCGCCTGTGTAGCAGCTGAGGGCTGGGATGTGGGCAAAATTCTCCTAATGGCCTCTAGTGGTGTAGACCTGGTCTGCGTGTCAGATGGAGGGCTGACGGGCGGAGTTTGGCCTCGCGGCATCTGCCCATCGTGCGTGTTATTGGACTTGGATCCAGCCGCAGGAGGGAGGTTTCTCCTAGCGCTCTTCTCAGGAATCTTCAAGGGCGGGACTTCGCGGGTGTCGTGGACGGGGTCCACGATGGCAGTCCGTCCGCTTGCCCCGCGCCAGCCGGGGCGCGACGAGGTGAATGCGCCAGCGGCGGGGTCCGTGTTAGTCTCCCGGGCAGCCGCAGCCTTCTTCGCTATTCTCCGCACCCGATCACCAAAAGAAGGCGCCGCCGTACTGGGACTGTTTTGCGGGGATGCCCATGCACGCGACGTAATCCCCAACTCAGCTGCCTGTTCAGCTGGCTCAACGTGCGACGGCCGGCCCCGGGCGCTACTTGTCTGCTCGCCCGTGAGTGGATCCCACCGGGGACCTTCGCGGCCAGGTGGGTGCCGGCCTTGCTGCTGGTTCGGTCCGCGCTGGGTCTGGTTCGCGTCGCGCCCCGCTTCTGATTGTCTCCGGCGCTCTCGGCGCAACATGGGAATGCTAGTAGTTGCGCCTCGGTTCTGCGGAGGACTCTGGGTCCTTTGATATTGTTCCGGGCCGTATGCCCGATCTGAACTGCCATTCCTCAGGTTGTCGGTGCTTGGAATTCCCACGTGTCGAGGGTAGACCGGCGCATCATCTTCGTCGATCGGGGAGACGTCGCCCGGCAGGAAGCGATCGGCGCCCCGGTCGTCGTGCTCCGGGGAGCTGGGCGGCGATATTTCATCGGCCCCGCCGTACCGATAACCGTACTTGGTCGCCACGGTTGCTGTGTAATTCGGTTCAAACGGTGGTGAGTTCTCCTCTGGGGATGAGTTCTCCTCTGGGGATGAGTTCTCCTCTGCGTAAATAGAGGAGGCTGGGCGGAAGTTCGAAGTGCGTACGGTGATGCGGCTTTGCACACGGGGAGCAGTTTCGCTGTAATTCAACAGCGACTTTTGGTCAGCCAACTGCTTAGGATGACTCTACAGGGCCATGCACGCGTGTGAAACCGCAACACACGAGCGCTACGCGTGCCTGGAATGAGCACCCGACTGTTTCCTCGGCGCAGCACAAGCCCTGTGCACAGGTGTCGGGAAGAATGGAGGGGTTGCACCGCGAGCGTAGTGGGCAGCTAACTGTTTAAGGTTGCCCCAAACGGGCAACCTCTACTAAGCTGCAGCCCGCAGAGGCACAGCCCAAAGTCGCCGGCCATTGTGGGCCCCCCGCCCCCGCAGCGGGCGGCCAGCGTCCAGGGCAGTGTTCCGGAGCAAGCAAATGGCAGATTGCCCATAACGGGCGGAAAGGAGAGGCAACGGAATTCACTCACTAGCGCGACTCAAAAACCTCTCGAGGAGGTCGCGGCGGAGGTGGGCCGCCCTTGATTGAATAACTGTATCCCTTGGCCGTGCTCATGTTTCCGTAGCTCAGACCTAAGCCAACACGTATCCGATCGTCGTCCAGTGGGCTGGCGGCTTGCCTCCCCGAGTGATGTGGTGCGATCCGAAGTCTGTCCCACATCGTGGGCATTTAGAGCTTTTCGATCCCTTCGGGAAAAAGAACTGGTTGCGGTTCAAGCCCAATCTTCTTGTCCCAGATCGGCTTCAGATGAATTTTGTCCCTTCTTTTCTTCCTAGCCCCTCCGAGATCATCGCCTCCGAGGAATTGGAAGCGAAGGCGGGAAGTGGGACAGGGCCGTGTTAGATCGTTACAGAGGTGAGGCCAAATCAGGGGCGCGTCCGAAAGATGAAGCGATGCCCTGTAAGATCGCTCGGCGTAGGCTGCACCTTTGTATATGACCAAGATGCCGGAAGAAGACGTCTGTTCGTTGGCAGCGTCCCAGAGGATCGAGGTGGAAGCTAAGCAAGGATAGTTAAACAGGATTAATTATACGAGATGGAGGAGGGGGCCGTCAGCTCCTTATGATCCAACTCGGAACCGCCTTCCAACAGCTACCTATACCAAGTAGCTATGTTGTTTGTCTGTTGACCGCCTGCCGGATGCTATCTGAGTAATTCGAGATTTATTGGACTGCGGCCGGCTTTCGCAGCCCGTCCCCACGTGGAATCTGTTGTCTGGGAACCAGAAACTGCAAATCAGGCGACGGGCCGCGGGCGGACTTCGTGTGTTCTCTTGTTTTCACCTCGAGTGCGACCGCACCAGTCATTTGCCCCTGTCAAATGCGCGCCGGTGGTCGTGTTAGCTGCCCGTCAGCGCGGCTTCGAGGCGTGACGCGTTAATGGAAGCCCACTAGATCCATTGGTCCTCGCCGCACGCTGCGGTCAGTATCCCGGTCCGGTGTTGATGCCAAGACTCATTGACCTTCCCTTTACTGAAGTACAGAGTTGTTGCAAGCAGGATAAGGCATTGGCTTCAGAGCGCATGGCAGGATGAGCCCGTAATGTTGTGCAGTACTTTGTACATACATAAAACTCCTGTCAGCATATCGAAGAGACATGACTCTCATCGAACGCTTAGACGAGCCAGAAAGCAATACCCGATTCAGCCATCGCAGCAGCTTCAGCCGCTTATGCCATCAGTCTCCCGTGCCGTGGTGGCACGGCAGGAAAACTTGGCTGAGCCGCACAAGTCGGAATGTCGTGCCCCGGAAACGACATCAGACCGTCTGGTAGCGAATGTCACGGTCCATTGAGATTGTGGCTGCCTCGTGCGAAGTTAGCATCACCAGGAAATGCCTGGTGCGCGAGGAGTTAAGCGATAAATGCGCATGGGCCGATGGGAACATTTGACCGTCGTTTCAGATCGGAGATTGTGTGCGTCCAGCTGCATGTCATATTTTTGGAAGATTGGAGGGACTCGAGCTTGTGTTTCAAGTCAAAATAAACCCGTCAATCGCCGCTGGGGTCCGAGCTCGTCTTGTCACCCAGTTCCGTTACTCATCCACTGTTTAATAAAAAGCAGACCACTTTCCGAACGATTCCAGGCGTGTTCGGTTGGATCGGGCCGGGCCAGGGGGACGGTTAACCGGCAACAATATCAATTAGTCTACGGAGCCGGACCGGCTCGAGTCCGGCCGTCAAGATGGTCGCCAGCTGAGCTTGGTTGAGGCCGATGTACACCCAGCTCCCGTTGAATGATGCTCAAAATAGCCGCCGACTCGGACAGCAGTCCAGATTCCCAACCCTAACCCGATGCTTACTTGTTGGCCAAAGAAACTGTGATCATGGCCCCGAATCTAGCAGACGCCATTCCCGCAGGATCTCGAGGCAGTCCGGTACCAAGCGGTCACATGTGCAAGCATGTAGTTTGTCATCAAAGACGCTTGAAAGCGAAGAGGTGGCGATTGTGCTTGTTGGTCCTAAACAGGCAAACACCAAACGCCACCTCAGCTGCGAAGGAAGCCGCCGCCATATTGTTCTTCTGTTGTTCTGCACCTTCCTAAGCAGTTCTGCGGCGCATTCTACACCGCTCTTGTCAGCTTTGTTCCCCAACTTGCCGTTGATGCCCGACAGAGGCCGTGCCACCTTTCGAGAAGCGATCACCATTGTTCCAACGTCGGGAGATCGGTCGCCGTGCCGCAGTTAAGCAGACAACAAACGCCCATATCGGGGATGGAGCTGTTGTTGAGGGTACTCTCAGCGACTCTCGGGACCGAAGCGGTGATATGAGTATCAGGCATAAACATACCAAGGCGGTTCTCGGCAATTCACGCCGTAAAGTGTCCGCCCTAGACCACAAGTCAGCTGTCCATTTGTTCATGTGCTCTGCCTTGAAGGAAGACTGGCATATCCCGTTATGGGACTTGTGCTAAATAAAAGCCAGATTTAGGAACAAGACCTTATCTCCAGTTCGAAGGAAGAGGCCGCGATCTCGAAATGGAACTGTAAGTATACGAAGTTTCCTATGCTATGGCCGGAGCATCTTCACCGGCCCTGGCTCAGTCTCAGGGTCGAAGAGACACGGTTCTGGTCGGATTTGTTTCAATGGTCAGGAGACAGCGGGTATAGGACCGGCATTTGTGTCGAAGCGTCATGTATGCGCACGTGGTTCTCCGGACCACGGACGAGTTGACGATCGGTTACTTGTTACCTTATGGAGATTTCCCGGACGAAATGCTGGGCGGATTAGAATGCCGTTGTTGCTTAAACTCATCAGTCGCCAGTCCTTGATCTGTGCCGAACCGCTATCGGTTCACAAGCACGAGCAACAAGCTTACCATCTGGGGGTTGCTGGGTGTTAACGGTACGCTCTTCGTCAGCATGCACTACACAACATGCCATCAACCCAATTTGTGTGCAGAGAGGCTGCTCCAAAGATCTGAGCCATCGCCGTAGTCCACTAGTTCTATAAACACAACCCATGCCATGTGACTCTCGCCCTCTTTTCTATGGAACACCGTCCCTGGCGCTGGCAGAGATATGTGCTAAAGACAGATAAGTATCCTAGGGCGATCCCGGCGATCAGTATGCATATATTCGCCCCGGGAACTCTCTGCCCCAAAAGTACCAGTGATCACCTGGTCGTCCACTCTCCCGCGCAGGGCAAGTCAAAAAGATAGGCACGATTTCGAAAACTTGGTCCCTTTGGAGAGCATTTGTACTTTGACAAGGCCTCTTGGATGGAATAGGTAGTGAGACCGTGTGTTTCACAAGAGCAGCCCCTTAACCCGCAGGTCATAAATTCAGGGGGTGCAGGGTCCAAAGCCTACCGGTAGAATTGAACATATCGACCGAGCTACCTATCCAGACTTCGGACCAGAAGGCGTGTACATGCTTTTGGGGGCTGGCTCAGGGCCTAAGAAGAATGGTTATCTAGCAAGCAGGGTATCGACAACTTCCACCGGAACGCCGGCCTCCTCCATTAGAATCTACCGCGCGACAACGTAATTTCCTTCCCGGCCTATCATTCGGCAGCGTACATCTTCCTACCGGCTCTACTCCTCCTCCGATCCTCCGCGCTCTCCACCACAACGGTAGTGACCATATCCATCTGAATCGCCATACCGTCCTCCCTCCCCTCTCCGCCTCTACTCACCTCCCTTGCATCGCCCTGAACCGCACTTGCACCCCCTCCTGCTCCGCCCCCATTACCGCCACCAAAGCTAAACAAAGGCCGCCATCCCATCCGTCTCTTAACCCACCGTCCCAACCCAACCTCCTCCTCGCCTTCTCCCCTCCTCCCTCGACCACCGCCGTCCTCCCCAGCACTATCCTCTCCGGCCCTGCCGCCCTCGACCCAGATCATATTCCCAAACCTCCTCTCCGACGGCGTCCTCATGAAGGTGAAGGTATGCAGCCCGGAATCTTCGCTGTCCACCTCGGCATTGAACAGAAGCCGATGGCGCGTCACGCCCCACAGCAGCACGTCCAGCCACCCGTTGCTCGTGATCAGCGCGCCCGCGACGCAGAAATACCAGATGGGCACGTCGGCGCCCGCCATAGTGGCGATACGCCCCAGCGCGAGGGGCGCCGTGCAGAGGATGTAGATCAGGGGGTAGAGCAGGAAGCCTTTGTGGTGGCCGCCGCTGTCCTGGGCTTGCCGTCGGCCGGGTGCTGTGGGTCCCGCTGTTGTGGTGTTGATGTGAGAGGGCGATTTGGGATTGGAATGGGTGGTGATGGCTGATTCTGAGGACGAAGAGGGGTCCGCGGCGCCGGTGATATTGGTGCGGGAATCGGACGCTGCTGGGAGGTCGGCGGTGGAACCGGAATTGGCAAGGCGTTTGTCTTGCTTCTGGAGTGAGAGGAAAACGAGGGTGTAAAGGATGGCGGTTAACACGAAGGCGATGAAGATCCAGAGATAGTGCAAGAACAAGCGGAGCCTCTCGTAGCGGACGTTGACCCAGCACTGGACGGCACGGGGTCAGTTACCTAGAGTAAACAGAGCAGAGATCTCGGACTTAATGATGGCCTAAGATAAACGGGAACTCACCCATGCAGCTGCCCGGACATAGTAGCCTCCCTCCGCCTTTCCATTACCCGTTATCGCGATCCCGAGTACCGCCTGGAGATAGTTGAACACCCATAGACCAATAACCGTGGTGTAGACAGCTAACTGCGGCGGTGTGTAGCGCCATACGACGGCCAGGTACGTGTGTGCAGCGATGGCGGTGATGAACAGACTTGACGACAGGTCGCCCGTTGAAACCAGCCATCCCTGGACCCAGCATGTAGACGTCCGGACCGTGATCCCGTTGCGTCCAAGCCAGACGACATTCAGTAAGAAAGCGGCGGCTTGATGGATATCTGCCAGCAGGAGGTTGTAGACCAAGACCAGGAACTGGTTGGGGTGTGCCTTCTTCCGCTTGGGAGGCGCTGGATGCGGATGTTTGGTGTCCTCACCGATCAAATGGCGCTCGGCGAGTCCCAAGGAGAGGTCAACTGGCGGCGGGGCCGATCTCTTGGTCGCCTTCTGGTGCCTCCATTGTTTCAGGTGCCATCGTACGAGTTTGAAGGTTAGATAGAACAGCACCACTGCACAAGAGACGAACGAGAGGAAGGCCAAGACGGTGACTCCTGCGAGTCCTTGGCGATGGCCGGTGGGAAGCGGGACGAGATCGTCACTCACAGGGTCCAAGGGGCCGGAACTGTTGTCGTCCGCCATGATGGTGAATAGGAACTCGGGAGCTGGACTGCACAGCAGACTCCCGCTCAGTTTATCGCCATGAAGTAGGTGGCGTCCATGGATAGCAGGATGGAAACCAGATATGTCCAGGGGACAGCCGTTTACATGAGGCGGGTGGCGCCGGTGATCGACTAAAATTCCGATGAACACTCTTGACAATTGGCACTACTTTAGTTCACGTTTAGTTCATGCACGCTCCGACAAAATCAACCTGAACCAGAAGCTTGCATGCAACCTTACTCCTTTCAGCCAAGCCGCCGTTAGGTTAATCCTTCAACGCCCATTTTTCCTCTGAGATTCGAGAAACTGTGCCCCTGGTGTCGCGGCGCTCTCGCAGTGATGCGGCGCATCATCACGCAGGCAAATGTCCTTCAAACCGCGGAGCAAACTCGCCCTGCACTTGTGCGTCGCTGTGCCCCGGAGACGGCGACAGCGACTGTCCTTTCCGGACATTCACCGGCTCCGGACAAAAGGCAGCTAGACTCAAGGATTGTCCCGAGGAGATAAGGTAGCACTCCATAAGGGCATCGTCAAGGGAACCCAGGCGACTTCCTGGTGACTCGTGAATTCCCCTTTCCACAGTATTTGCCGATACTGGAGTATAGACATGCAAACGGGGTCCACCGTCCACGCGAGTCGAGGAGCTCGAGGAGGCCTAAGCCGCAGGACTGACCACTGACTTACACACTAGTGCACAGAAAATGTCCTACTGTCGCATGGAAAGTGGGACTGCTTGACTCCCGTCAGCCATTCTTCTCCTGCAGCAGGCTTGCAATTCCGTGGTAGGAGCCGAGTACGTACGCAGTCACTGCAGCACGTTCGGTAGGCGGCTCGCAGACCTGGATGAACAAGCACCGTCGATCAGAAAATGAGAGAACAGAAAATGAGAGAGAGCCGTGACAAGCGAAGAATGTCGTTTGCCAGTCCTGGGCGTCGGCAGCTTTCTGAAGACAATCTGCCGCCTTTCGAGCCATGCATTCGTGTCGATGAACGTTGTCCAAACCTCTGCGATACCGTCGATACGCCTCGTAAAACAACAATGAGCTCAAACAGCCTGGTCCCTGTCTTGAGACCAAGAGATTTCGGAGCCTCGGCTGCTTAGCTGCGTTCTAACACAGCACGGACCCATACATTCCACAACTGAGAGAGCTTCCGTCTCTAACCTGATTTCAATGTGGGAATCGAGGGCATGGATGCAGCACGATCGATCTATTGGGGGCGAAGATACTCCATACACAGCAACTAAAGCATGTGCAGAGTTTGCTCGCAATTCCACTTGGAGTCTCGCGCACCGAGATTGCCAAGCGATGGTGTTTGCAATTGACGTTAGAGTAGGAAGCGAGGGAAATGGAACGCCACCATGGCTTTGGAATCTGGTTGACACCTGCCAATTTGATGCAGCTTCGCGGCTTGGCATCATGTAGAGAAGCTACTCACGTGAAGTGTCACGTGGGGAGAGCTCTGCCAATGAATCGGGCCAAAGATGGTGCAATCCGCGCTAGTCCGAATTGGGACCTCGCCTGCAAAGTGTTCCTTCCCACGCCGACGACATCGAGCTCTTCTCTCTCCTTTTCCATCACTTTTGCCCTTCTCATGCCCTGCGTGCTATAAGACTCATATGCTCCTCCTGAGGATTCCACCGGTGCCACATTTGCGGTTTTTGCGCTGTTATTTGACCAAAGTCGACCGTCACATCGCAGCAAGCCCACACATCAATGAATTCCGTTTCCGCTTTAGGAGAGTCGCCAGATCCGACACCCAGATACTCAAGACGACTTGATCGAGCGTTTGGTTAACATTGTGCAAAGGAAAGGGAAGTAATATATTCTCATTACGTCGTGGTGCCTATTTCAGAACCGCTAACCGCACTCGCGGCAATCCAAAGCACGCCCCAAAGCATCGCCCCTAAGCATCGCTCCTAAGCATCGCCCCTTTCTCAACTCTTGTCTCATTACAGCTTTTTGCCATAGGCGGAGTAGTACCCGCAGTTCCTGATATGGCTCTTCTTCCCCGTTTCAGGATTGAAGATGTGGCATCCTCCCTTGGCGACATTGGGCGGAGTATACAGATGAAGGGACACAGCGAAGTCGCTGCCTTGATTCCATACACGGTGGACGCCCAGCTCATCCGCCATGTACGCCACTTCGTTTTCCTTGTGTACTCTCTCAGATATCACGCGCATCGGCGCCTCTGCCGCGCCCTCCGGGAAAGCATATCTTGTTTCTGTCAGGTTCCCCCGGAGGATCTTCATCAAGCAATGGGCATTGCCGTGGTCGTGGATCGGGCTGCCTTTGCCAGGCGACCAGACGAGAACAAGCTGTTTTCGTCAGTCAGGGGCAAAGTAAACAAACAGTGTATCGTTCCCATTTCAACCTACCAGGTTGCTCTTCCCATTTCCTTCGTCGACCAGATTCCTTGTATACCCCCGACTCTCGTCGCCCATGGCGTACTTGGACCACTCTCTCGGGTCTGAGTCATACTCTCGCATCAATCGTGTAAGGTGCTTGACGTCGACGTCGTCTGATGTGAGGCCGGAGCAAGGGCCCAAAGCGTCCTTCAGGGCTAGGACGAGGTCATCAAATCGGTTGTTGTCAACGTTGATACGGCAAGCAAGCGCCGTTTGGCAATTGGGGAGAGAGTTTTCGATGATGCCGACCGCCATGGTGAAGGTTTTAGGCCTTGGGGGCGAAGCAACAATGCAGCTACGACTCTACTGCCGGAAGATCCAATGAGGATTTGTGCTGGTGGTTCCGCGACCCAATTTCAGTCAGCCGATGGATGCCGAAGGTATTGGTCCGTGATGGTTGACTGATGCAGTGGGGGTGGTGCTGTCCCAGATGATGAAGCGATGGGACTTTGGGTCAAAGGCAGGAGGTTTGTATATGCTGAGGAGGATGATGGTTGGGAATGGCGGTGTCGAAAAGGGGTTTCCACCGTGCGGTGTTTGTCCCCAGAATGTTCCGCGCTACAGGGCCGGTCGGATCCGATCTCGGTGGGTCCCGTCATCTGTGCGCCGCACCCATGTGACCCGAACGGCAGAAGAGCCACGACGTCAGATCCAATCCGGGGCATGGAGTGAATAAGAGAAACTGCGATTGAAGTGTTGGCAGCTGGCAGAGGAGTCGTATGAGCTCAAGATATTGGGGCAGTTCCTGGTTCCAACTGTCGGAGAAGCGTCTACATTCGAGGGCGTTTTACGACTACTTTTTTGACCTCCCAGATAGAGCGTATCAGGTCTGGAGAATTATCTCCATTGCCAAACCTTCAAGAATTGCGGTCCTACAGAAGCTGTGTTCCATCAAGCGTCATGCTCCGCCCACAAAGTCATGTACTCCGGACCGGTCAAGGGAACGTTATCACGCCGAAGCCCACTTTGTACAACGTGCCAGGCATGTAGGTACATGTACAGCGAGCATATTCAAACTGACCTTCCTCTCAATTGCTGCTCCGTTAACGAAGAAAGCTTCCACACAACACCGCGTCCCTCAGCAGGTTAGAGTCTCCAAACCTAAAACACCCCTAGAAAGGCATTGGCTCTTTGTCTTGTTAACTCTCGAACTTAAGTGCGGCTTCATAAAGAGACCAGCGGGGGTAGGCAGAAGTCATGTGGAATGAGGAGAACGCAAACACTTATGCCGCTCAACTCATTCAGTAGTCTGATCCGGACGGTTAGGCCTGCATACCTACTAGTACTTGTGGTTGATGGAGCAACTTGTTTCGGGTCGCCTGTTTTCATCCCTTGTCCGATCTCACTGATGCTGCTTCCCCGTCGCACTCATTTTAGTACGACAGCACACGCTCTCCATATTTCACATAAGCTCGCTTCAATTCCGACGATGACTTGACTCTCACATTTAGAAAAACGCAACAGTTCACCGACTCGCCAACTCCAGTCCCCCATCCTCATCACCAACTTCCTCTGTCCCATCCAGTATTCCGGCATGCCCATGTCCATGGGCACTCCCATTCCCACTCCTCAACCTCTCCCTACCCGACATCCCCTCCGCTTCCCTCTCCCAAGACTCACTTAGCCTAATCCTCCCACCGCTCACCCTCCCCACCGCATCTGACACCCACCCAGCCGCGGCCTTGATCATCTCCCACACCCGCTCCTGCCCTTCCTCCTCCATGCGCCTTTGGTCCTCCTCGTGCGGGTGCGAGTGCTGGTGCTCGGCCGCCTCGGCCTTGAACTGGTACTTGAGGCAGTCTTTCACTGTCACGAGACCGGTCAGACGGCCGCGGTGCTCAATGAGGATGACGCGGGGTCCAATCTTGCGGAAGAGCTCCATCACTGTCTCCAAGGGCAGGCGGGGATGGACGGTGAGCGAGGTGGTGTCGATGTAAGGGGTGAAGTCTATTGTTGTGGAGGCGGATGAGGCGTAATCTAATGGGGTTGATGGGAAGGAGGAGGATGAAGAAATGATCGGCGTGGTAGCGGCGGTGGTAGTGGCTGTCGTGTCGGAATTGCGGGAGGGGGCAAAAGTGCATTTGGCGAGGGGACTGAGGGTGCGCTCGCGCTTGGCGCGGTCCACGGCGTAGCGGAGCTCGGTGCGACCTATGTAACCAAGGAGGATTTTGGAGGTTTCGTCTTCGACGATGGGAAAGCCCTGGTAATTGTCCTTGGTGAGGAGACGTTCAACTGTCTGAAGAGTCATGCCGTTGGATGGGATCGAGACGACGTCGGAGATCATGGCATGCGAGACGGGCACACCGAAGTTGTGCTCTTCCTTGTTGTCGAGGTAAGGCATGCCGCTGAACCAGATCATACGGTCAGCGATGCCTCCCTTGCCGAAGAGCTCGCTGACGGCTTTGGTGACGCCAACCACGATCATCGTGGGGAGGATATAGGTGAGGGCACCAGTCAGCTCGAACATGATGACGACAACGGAGACGTAGATATGCATGATGCCACTCAGGGCGGCCGCAGCGCCAAGGAAGGCGTATGTTCCGGGCGTGATGCAGGGAACGTCCGGGGCGCACGAGGAGAAGAAGACGCTCTCGGGGTTTGCCTCGTGGATTACCTGGACAATAATCCCGACGGTTCGGCCAAAAGACGCGCCGATCGCCATGGAGGGCACGAAGATGCCAGCGGGGACCTTGCAACCGTAGGATATTATGACGAAGAATATCCGAATGAGAGTGGCCAGGATGAGGGAGACAGTATTTCTGAAGCGGTGCTCGGGTTCGCAAAGTCCGTGATAGTCTTCAGCACCTTCGCATTCCCGGAATAGGACTTTCATGCTCTCAGTCATTTCAATTCTCAGAAAAGCGTTGGGGTAGCAGACGATGGCGGTGGCAACGGCCAGCAGCGTCGCCTCGAGGACAGCGTAGTTGGACAGATACTTCTTTCGAAACGTCTGCGCTCTGAGATTCCATTTCATGACGAAGGCGCCATACAGGCCACCGAAAACACCGATGATGATGTAGAACAGGACCTCGAAGAAGTGCCACGACCGGTCGTATTTGACTTGGAACATGACCAGCTGGCCGGTGCGGAAGGGGTTCATGGCGGCCAGTACGGCTGTCGCAACCAGGGCACAGAAGTAGCTGCGCCATAGCGTCTTCAGGGGGAAATAGCTTGACATCTCCTCTAGTGAGAAGAGCACGCCGCCGATGGGGCTACCGAAGGCGACAGCCACACCAGCAGCAGCGCAGGCACTAAGAACCTCGCGGGTTTTGGAGGCATTTCGCCGGTATTTGTCAAACAGTCTCGAGATGACGTTGCCGGTACAGACAGCATAGTGAACGCTGGGTCCTTCTTTTCCGACGGACAGCCCGGACGCGATTGCAAGGGGCAAGGCCAGGGATTTGATCACCAGTGTCCAAAAACCGAGGAAGCCTTTCATGACGAAGCCGGCGATGATGCACTTGATTTCCGAGATGCCCGAGCCTGCGGCGTATGGGGCGTACGACTTGACGAGGGTGGCAGCGGTGAGAGCGAACAGCGTCTGGATCAATGTCAGCGCCCGAACTGACGAATACAGCGGCGGACCTCGACGAACTGCGAAGATAATGTACACGATATAGTTGATGGGCTCAAGGCCGGTCCACCGATGCCAGTCGGCGCAGCCTAACCGGTGTCAGTGTCTCTTGCCAAAACATACCAAAATAAAGGGGGCGCGTTGTACCGTTGTCATCACCCCAACAGCAGAAGTCTTCGTTCAAGTAGAAGCGGGTCGTGCAGTAGCCGAGCTTGATGTCGGACAGCCACTCGGTGATGATGCTGAGAAAGGCAGCGTTCAGCCCAATCGCGGCGCCAATGATGGTCACGACAATCCAGCCCTGGGCGGCATCGTATGCCTCCCATATCCTCTGTCTCCAGTCGAACTGGCCGGCGCCGTAGAGACCGGCCTGCCGTTTCCTCCGCGCCTTTCTCCGCAGCTGCTCCCGCGCAGCATCCTGGACCCAATCTTGCGTCCCATTAGCACGCTGCTTCGAGAATGTGTGACTGCGACACCCAAAAGATAGCCCATACCGATGGTGGTGAAGTCCTGAGACAATGGACGGAGATCAGTTTCCACAACCAACTCGTAGACGGGAAAGGCGGGGTGCTGCCAACCTCATAACGTTTGATCTTGGCAATCTCCTCCTCTATTTGGTGTTGCGCCGCAATTCCTCCTCCATCCTGGTTCTCGCCGCGCTCGGCGATGGACACGGCAGACGACAGTCGAGAGCTCACCGAGGGTCGTCGCACGGCTTGTGGGGTTGAAAGCGTCGAAAGCGAAGTAGATCGCGATTGGAAATTCATGGCGCCCCGTGGCCGGCCTCTGCTTCGTTTGGACTAGTGTATGTGTGCGGCATTTGCACCCAAAAATGATTTGAGGTTGAGTGCGGCTGATCAACCAACGCACATATGTACGAACGTAAAGCACAATGGGCGCCGGCGCATCGGTGCTGGGCAGCGAGGCTGACGTCGCCTGGCGGGCTGAAAGGTGCTTAACAACAAGCCTGAGAGCTTGACCTTTAAAGCTTAGCCTTGCCGCTACCTTGCGAATCCCGGCAGGCAAAGGGGCGCTGCGGCTCGAGGGCGGGCCGAGGTCGCGTCTAACGCGTCCAGCTAAATGCTTGGCCCGATGTGGAACTGCTCCTACAACTCACTTTACCTCGACCGACTTGTTATAGATGAACAGCGAGCAACTCCAAGCTTTGTAACAGCGGAACAGTCGCGACTTCCATTCCGGTTGCCTGAAGAAAACTACCTAGGCTTAATCCATCCCAATTGCGAATGAGGGAAACTGTCTGGCACCAAATATCTTTAGCCGCCCGCCTCATTCAAGCCGAAATTCATCAAGATGCCCTACAATACCACGGCGATCCCTCCGAGAAAAGAGGTAACAGGGCAGACTCAGCTACCTCGTGAGCCTTGACACTTCTTCACTCCGTCAAACATCGACTGATCCTCATACAGTCACAAGAGTCAAGAAAATCATCGCCGTAGACCCAGACATCACCGTCTGCTCCAACAATGCCGCCTTTGTCATAACTGTGGCAACAGCAAGTCACCCTGTCTCGGATACCCATTCACACACCCGTCACTAACGGGCGTTCCAGGAGATGTTCGTCCAATACCTCACAAGTGAAGCCCAGAACATGACAAAGCTGGAGCGCAAGCCACGGCGCAACATCCAATACAAGGACATCGGTAGGACAACACTCCGGATACATCTCCGCTAACGGTGGTCCTGACCTATAAACCAGCAAATGCTATAAGCCATCAGGATAACCTCGAGTTCCTGGAGGACATTGTCCCGAAGACTGCCTCCTACAAGGAAGTGAAGGCCAAGGCAGCTGCAGCACGCGCCCGGGTCAGCGGCGAGAAGCCTACCGGGGCTGCCGCCGAGAACGAGCGGCCGGCAGACGCTGTACCGAACGGCAAGAGAGCGAAATCCGCCATCAATGGCAATGGTTCTCCGGCCACGAACGGCTTTTCGCGGAGCAGAGTGTTGTCTTCGGATGCAGCAGACCCGAATGATCAGTTGGAGTTGGAGATGAGGCAGGCGCAGCGGTCGGATGATGGGGACGTAGACATGACGGGTTGAATACTGGCATATGCCCTTCCTGTTTGGCGGTGATCACGCCGATTACACTATTTCGCTAATGTACTTTTACAACCAATATCACGGGTGTGACAGGCAATAGTAGGGGATCTAGTCGTATTGCTAAGATCGC
>MU860344.1:0-24682 GCA_033296875.1 Achaetomium macrosporum | reverse complement strand
CAACAACAACAACAACAACAACAACAACAACAACAACAGCAACAGCAACAGCAACAGCAACAAAACGCAGACTCCGTCGCCGCCCCGGCAGTAGCAGTAACAGGAGGAGTGGACTTTTCCCAAACGCACACCGGCACCATCCTGCTCAGCGCCGCCCTGCTCGACTCGACGACGTATGCGGCCTTGTCCTGGTGAGTGTCATCTAATCTATAACCCGCGCGGCATCTCCCAAGACAACGGGGACGACAACAGATCGCCGGGACGGATCATCGGCCGGCCGGCTGGTGCTGGCCAGCGCGCTGATGGCCATGCTCATGCCCGCTGTGACGAAGTTCGCTGCGCGTCCCCTGTATTGTATCGGAGGGTGCTGCGGCCTAGGCTGGCGGTGCGGGCTACTCCTGCTACTCCTACTGCTACTGGGTGGGGTTGCGATACCCGAGTTTACGGAGACGTTTGACAGGTATTTGAGGGCGCCGCAGCGATACATCCTGCAGCCGCTGTTCTCGAGCATCGGCTTTTCGATTCCGTTTCTCGAGCTATGGACGGGCGAGGTTATTTGGAAGGGGGTGGTCTACACGCTTGTCATGCCGCTTGGGAAGGTCATCGTCGGCATTGTCGTCCCGATCTGCGATCTCGTCTCTTCCGGGCGCAAGATGCGTTGATCGGAGAAGACGCCAGAATCCGGCAAGACTGTCATTGCTCGGGCTCCAGCCACACTGCTTGGTGCAGCCATGGTCGTCCGCGGAGAGGTTGGTCTTCTCATCACCCAGATCGGTTTGAACGAGACGATGTTCCTGACGCGGAAGGGATTCATTATCGGGGTCTGGGCCATCGTCCTCAACAGTCCCGTTCTGGTCGGAGTCCTCCTGAGGCGGGTGGGACCAAGCACCGCCAACGATGCTCGCTGGGGAGTTCAGGCCCAGCACGGCTCTGATCCGGCGTGCGATGCAGAACCGGAACGGACAGAAACCTCAGGCGGGACAAGTCCAACGCCAAGGTCGGCTTGATGTTGGCGCAAGTTGTGTTCCGTGTGAGTGACGAGTCATGTGTCTCTCGGTCGTCATGACAGTGGTGTCATACGAGAGGAGATATCGGTACCGAGTCTTAAAATAGAGACCGGCTGACACAAGCCCAAACCTTGAAGGTTCTAACGTACTACGTACGATCTCATTGGCTCGGCGCTCCGGGGACCGTACATGACGGGTGCTACCCATGCGCCACGCATCCGCTTCAGCAGTCAGTAGGCAGGCCGATGCCAAGATCTACGGTTCTTCTTTCGGAGCGCCCGATCTGTCACAATGTGGCAACAACGATGCGGATCTGAGGAAGACGGAGATATTGGAGTGGATACAATATCGAGGCAGGAGCAATGCAACTCTGATCGGCCAATGAGGGCAGCCGCCGCGCCTGTCCAAGTCCGGCTCCAGGGATCCCGGCTGAATCGGAAGCGGTCCAAGAACAAGACGCTTGTGTGTTCTTTATTTGAATCTCCACGCGGAATCTGCGGTCAGCAATCGTTAGTTATTATTCGGAGTCTCCCGAACTGGCCAGGCCATGGCTCGCCCCACTGATCCATGATACGGTCCCGGAAGGAGAGGTCCATCGGGCTTGGAAAAGTACCCTGGTTTGCAGGCCGCGGAGGAGATCTCCCGGAACTCGTCGCCACCGCATCATGGATCCGACTACATAGAACTTAAACATGATCCAGCCCGCTCCAGCGCTGCCCATACCTTGTGACTCGAGGACATCTGGCCGGCAAGGGTGCTGCTGCGGCTCGTCCATCGGCTCCTTTAATCTTTATCGCCATCATGTGGTACTTCCCTCTCGTAACCCTGCTGGGGTTGGCCATCACCTCGGTCCACGCAGCCCCTGCCGTCATTCTCGAGCAGGCAAAGGGCATACCTTCCGGATGGAGGTTTTACGGGAACGCTAGTGCCTCGGACAAGATCACGCTTTTCGTAGCACTGAAAGAGCCCGGGATCAAGGAGTTGAAATCTAAGCTCAACCAGCGGCAGAGTTCCGAGCAGCCTCCATCTGGGAGTGGCCGGCATCTGAGCCGCGATGAGGTCCTTCGGCACCGGCAGCCGGCCGCCACAACAGCCCGCGCCGTCTCCGGCTGGCTGAGATCAAGCGGGATTGAGGAGATCCACAACCAGGGCAGCCTGATCAGCTTCGAAGCTTCGGCGCAGGCAGTCAAGTCCCTCTTCCAGGCTGACCTGGCATACTACGCCTACAACGGCAGCGACACGGCGCCCGTTCTGCGAGCCCTCTCCTACACAATTCCCGCCTGGCTCCGCGACTCCATCGATTTCGTCCACCCGCTCACCAACTTCATGCCGCCGCCACCCCATCGCGGTCGCCGCAGACCTCCCAAACCCTCGTGGCCACGTCCAAAACCAACCAAGCGGCCTCCCACACTGGCCGCCCCAACCTCTTCAACCAAGACCATCACCCCAACCCGAATCCCCACCATCTCCGCCCCGGATCCAAACGAGAACCCGTTTCC
Source organism: Achaetomium macrosporum (assembly GCA_033296875.1). Taxonomy (NCBI): domain Eukaryota; kingdom Fungi; phylum Ascomycota; class Sordariomycetes; order Sordariales; family Chaetomiaceae; genus Achaetomium; species Achaetomium macrosporum. The sequence continues at coordinate 22,176 of MU860344.1, read as the reverse complement.
CAACCTGCCCTGCCTGGCAGCCACCGTACCGGACTGCATCAAAAAGCTCTACAACATCACCTACACCCCTGCCAGTAGCGAGGGAGAACCGAGCCCCGTCCGGTTCGGCGTAGCCGGCTTCCTCGAACAATGGATCCTGTACTCAGACGTAGCCCAGTTCCTCGACACCTTCACCCCCAACTTATCCCTTGCGTCTTACAACTTCACCGTCACCCTCCTCAACAATGGACTCAACCCGCAGTCCTCTCCGCGCAACGCCGGCCTCGAGGCCTCGCTGGACGTGCAGTACGCCATGGCGCTGGGCTACCCCTCCCAGGTAATCTACTACAGCACCGGCGGGCGCGGCACCAAGTTGAATGCCACGTCCGGAATCCCACTAGCGACGGAGCTGAGCGACAACGAGCCGTTTCTCGAGTTCCTGGACGCGCTGCTTGCGCTGGAGGACACCGAGATCCCGCATGTGCTCAGCATCAGCTATGCCGACGACGAGGTCAGCGTGCCGCGGGCGTATGCGGTGCGCGTGTGCGACATGTTTGCGGCGCTGGCTGCACGGGGCGTAAGTGTGTTGGTCGCCACGGGGGATGGCGGCGCCGCGGGCACGGGCCAGACGCGTTGTTTCTCCAGGGAGGTGCAACAGAAGAGGTTTGTGCCGACGTTTCCGGCGAGCTGTCCGTATGTCACCGCCGTCGGCGCAACGGATAATGTCGCGCCGCCTGTGGCGGGCGCGGAGTTCAGCGCCGGCGGGTTCAGCGATTTCTTTGCGCGCCCGGAGTGGCAGGACGGGGTGGTAAGCCCGTATGTGGCGCGCTTGGTCGCGGAGAATGATACGCGCGTCCCGCTGTTCAATCACTCGGGACGGGCTATGCCGGATATCAGTGCCATTGGGTCCGCATTCCAGATCGTTATGGGTGGGAGTATCAGTCAGGTGCTGGGGACTAGTGCGAGCACACCCGTCGTGGCGGCCATGGTGGCGCTGGTGAATGATGCACGCATGAGGGCGGGCAAGACGAGTCTTGGGTGGCTGAACCCGCTGCTGTACTCGGCGAGGGTGACGGGCGTGTTGAGGGATGTGACGGAGGGAGCCAGTGCGGGTTGCCGCTTCCCGGATGGCTCGACCTCGCCTGGGTGGTCGGCTGCAGCGGGATATGACTGTGTCACGGGGTTGGGGGTGGTGGATAATTTCAATGACTTTCTGGCTGCGCTGCTGTAGGGTATATTGGATTACTTGGGTCTGCAGCAGACGGATCTAAGACTATTCTGCCTCGTTTTAGCAAGCATGGACAGCTATGAGCTGCCGTTTGGTATGGTAGGGAATACACTGAGTCCACCAGCCCCCTTCTACACCTGAGAGATGAGAACAGGGGAGATGGCGGGAACCGCCGTGCATGATCCGCCGCCATTGCGTCATGACCATTAATGACCTCAGACCCGGGCCAGCACACAGGGTCGTTGCTACAAAATCCACGGCTAGACGACTTGCTCGATTATATTTGCACCTTGGACTATCTAAAGCCATTGAACCCCGAATGAAAGATCTTGTGAAAATGCTCAGAGCCAACCTGGCCAAATCCGCCCTCAGGGGCAGCGGCGCTCGGCCGCTGACCCGCCCACTGCGCGTCACCAATATCAGAACGGTCATGTACAAGAAGGATAAAGCGGACGGTACTTCATCGACGTTACAGATGACCCCAAAAACGTGAGTCCAGCTCACTTGTCTGCAGGATGGTGCGCTTCTCACAAGATCTTAGATGGGCTGTGGTTGGTGGCCTCTTGGCTGTGTGCGCTGGCTACGGCTATATGATGGGACATCCGGACAAAGTCATCCGGAGCGAGCCGAGCCCGGCCTCTACTTCCGAGGCCAACTCCGGTGATGCCACTCGTAAGACTCCGGAGTACTTGAAAGGGAAGTCGGGCTAGGCGGCAGGAGTTGGCGAGCACCTGGGGAGTATGAAGGCTGTTTGGGCCTTGTTCGGAAGTGTAGGGAGCTTTTCCCTCAAGATGGGCTTTCTGTTTACTTGCTGCGATTTTAAGGGGAAATTAAGACTAAACTGTGGCCGATCAGTAGCGGATCGGATTGTTTCCTGACTTCGCAGGATATTACTGCTGGTGTATACGGGATACTTACTCCCTTCGGATACCAACTCCGTCAACCACACTGTCTTCCCATTTCCTCTCGTTCGTCAGTCACGCAATGGATTCTTCCATTACGTTTCTCTTACCTCTGGTTCCAACCGCTACATCTCATTTAACTTTCCATTCCGTCTTACTCCGTACTGCCATGGCCAATCTGCCAAGATAGCACCTCTCGGACTAAACTCCTCATACTTTCGCTTCTTGCATGACAGCTGCCGGGTTACAACGAGGTGGATTCGTTCACTCGCAACAACTGCAGAACAAAATCTGCACACTTCCCATCACAACTTGTGCGCCTTCCTTCGTTCCGTCACTTCCTTCATCTGTTTACTCTCTTACATCTCCTTCATAATCTCCTTGAATTTGCCAATTCCCTCGGCCTTGCTTTCTTGCAACCTACAACGAGTGAGCGGGCTGGACTCTACATTCAAGTTCATTCTTGCCGAATTCCTGAACTTTCTCTTCAGCAAAGCATTACACAGCCCGATTCTTGAAGCACAGGAAGGTTCTTCCTACGCATCTGACGATCTCAGGCACTCGTTACTCAAAGACCCCATTCTTCTAAACCTCAAGTTTCATGATTATTTCTTTCTATCCAAGTTTCTTCGGCTTCCCCATTTTGCCTGACCTTTGCCATCTCCATACTCTCAGTTCAACCGACTCTTCCAATCCCAGCACTATATCCGCCAAATACTTTATCCGACAGTTCGATTGGTCATCTTCCTGCGTAGGGAGAAAGCAACAGCTTCCTCCAATCCTTTGCGAGGTTATGCGCATCAGCTATCATAAGTACAGCCAGGTCTTCTCTTTCGGTTGCAGAAATACGACTTTCAGTCATGAATCTGAGCTATTGTCTAACGGGCACAAAGGACAATCCAGTCTCCCGCTACTGAGACACAAACGGCTACCCAAGGCGCCGAAGACACCCAACCGGCTGACGCCGGGGAGGAGATGAACCTTCAAAGAGCTGACAACGTCCTCGAAAAGCCGGAGCGGGATTTGGTGGCGGGGAAACGCAAAAGAAAGAACATTCAAAAAGCCGACACCATCGCCAAAGGGCCGAAGCACAAACGGCGGGCCAATAAACGCAACACAGAAATTGACCAGGCGAAATGGGAAATTGTCGAAGACATGATAGGTAACCTGGAAGGACAGCTTCTGGAGAAAGCTATTGACATTATAAAGGAAGACACCGGCCAGGATGAGAATGATTAGGGCGAATTGGAACTCGATTTTGAGGTGCTTTCCGACGAAGGCGTGCAGAAGCTCTTTTCCAGCGCGATCGAGGCCTTGGCCAATGCGCGAGCCGAGAAGGAGAGAGCGCATGATGGGAGCTATATGGCACCGCCGGCGCCTGAGCCGGCCACCCCCAAGGCGAGGCCGTCGGATTCCGAGGAGAACGAGCCGATGAGTAAGAACGAGCAAGAACGCCGCATTCAGCAGCTCGACGAAGACACCGAGTCAGACTCCCACGATGATGAATCCCACTCAGACAGCGTGTCCTATGACGATGAGGATGCGCAGATGGCGGATGTTCCTCTGAGGAGGACCCCTGAGGATCCTTATCGGGATGAAGCTCACGAGGACATCGAGATGGCCGAGGCAGGCGATCCAAGCGAAATGGTAGCTCACCCGAGTGAGCCGAGGGATAAGATACCAGAAGAAGCTGGAATGACCGAGATGTCTGGCACGAACAATCCAGACGAAGCCGAGAAGGTTAACGTCGCACACTGGGGGGCGACCTGCTTTATTGAAGACACACCCAATGTTGCCGTCTGGATGGCAGACTCAACCCCGGATGAGACGAGAGGCGGACTCAAGAAAAATGTTTGGGCGGAGCTCGGGGATCCAACCCTTCCGGAGCTATGCCTTGTCCTAGGCAACTCAGCCCCGGACGCGGAAAGAGGTAAAAGACCTAGAGTTATTGAGGAAGGCCAGCCGCTTAACCATGAGCCTGTGGTGACGCTGCGCACACTCGGAAGCACTCAACGGCCTCGATATCTCTACCGTGTGGTTCATGATGATATGCCCTTCAGAGGGCTCAAGGCCCGGGGCTACGGGACCGTGGTAGCGGATCCCCTCTTTTTCCAGATATTCATACAAAAGTATCTGGAATGGGACTGCCAGTCGAAGAGCCCCTTTCTATCACTTGGCACCACAATTGATAAGGTCCTGGGGTTTACTGCCGCACTCTGACGGAGCCGGTTCCGCGACATCAAAATCCACACGATCATACGCAAGGGAAGGGTTGGGACCACAGAAAGCAACGGATGTTCAACCTGAGTCATCTGGTCTCGGTGCTCCGCCTCGGTAGGCGGAACGGCGCCTTATGCAAGGAGGAATGCATCGTCGAGGGTTCGGTCCCAGAGGAGTGCGTCGTGAGAACAATGGAGTGGGATGAGATTGAGCGGCGTTACGGCCAGAAGATCCGTCGTCTTGCCGAGAGCCAGGAGAAAAAGATAAAAGCAGCTCGCAAGAGAAAGCAGGAGAAAGATGATACGATGTGTCCGCGTGGGCTTCGTTCAAATCGGCTTGTTCCGCACCGGGTCATTGGTTAATGGAAAAGAGGGTAGGTTGGGCAGGGATTCTGGGCAGTATTTGCGTGTCAATTTCGAGTCTGCATCGAGTTCATGAGTCGGAGTTCGCACTATCGAACACCTTAATCCAGGCGTCTGGCCTCAGGACTTGCAATGAGTGTCTTGAAATTGGGGTTTCGGTTGGTTTACGCATTGCTTTGGCAAGAGCCTGATCTAAGTGATTCAATACTGGCGATGGGGGAGGCAGGATCTGATAATTTTGCAGGGGTAATAACTAAGGTAGTTAATTAATAGAGATAGTTATCGCTCGTAACCTCGACGGGACTAAGTCGAAGGAAACATTCCGCTCAAGATGCTTGAGGCAAAGTCTAAATACAATCATGAATTTATCAACTTCAGCAAAGGAACCATATACGGTGATTATGATGTTGCTACTTATCATGCATGCTGCCACCAGCCCTGGATGGAGACTACTAGTAGCGAGCACTGCCCGTTCATAATTGGCACTTGACGCCCGAAAGGGTATCCGACTCTCAGTGAATCGTCAGGTCAGCTGGAAGTCTGTCCTCAGTACCATCACTTTAACACTGTCCCATACTACTAGTATTCCTGTGTAAGGTAATTACTGCATTATAAAACCTACCTATCCAAACACAAACACCGGCCGCCTCAACTTCGCTCCACTCCTACGACGACAGATGCTCACAGCCAAGGACGATAACAACGCAGCTATCTCTAAACATCCATTCCCCGAAGACTCGGTAGTATCATCCTTCATCATTCCAGCAATCGAATCTCAAGCTATCAACCACAGCACCCACCAACGCATTGACACGTTGTGGTCCGTGTATAAGCGATGCTCTGTAACAGTATTGTAGTTCCATGGCCAGAACGCCCACCAACCCATACCCTCTAACACCACGAAAGCCAACCGAGTGAGAACCATAGCATGCCCTGCGAAGCCAAAGCCAACTCCATCCCACCATCTAAGAGAATACTAAGGTATACACGCTCCCACGCACTGCCGGCAACCAGACCAGCCCATTTGTATGTACATCCTCTCCTCGCTGGCCATCAATCCCCAACACAGGGGCTTAAAACTTTGAGCCGACCCAACCCCGACCTCACCCCTCGTTCCCCGGGAACAAACAGGATCATCACTGATGACATTCCCCAGCCGTAGCACCTCTACCTTTCATACTAGAGAGCATCAGCGCCGCCTCATGCTCCTTCCTGAGCTGCTCGTCGGGAGACCATGACGACGAACCCGACGCAAGACCAGAGCCCCTGTTCCTCGGCTCCGCCTGCTCCGGTGCGAGCCGCGTTTGCATGTAGCTCTGGTGGTGCAGTTCCGAAATACCTTCATGTGGTCGCTCCCCTTTTTGTCGTTGTTGACTCTGCTGATGAAGATGCTGATGTTCCTGCACCCGACCCTCCGAGACTCCTCCAGCCTGCTGCCCCGCATAACCCCGGCTCTGCTCCTGCCTATCGTGACGATGATGATGACGAAGAAAAACGCCGTGCTGGCCCTGCCCATGGCATTGCGCACTCGCAGCATGCCCGTGATGAGAGAACCAGACGGGCGCAGACACCAACCACCCCGCGAGCGGATCGGCGAAGAAGAACGGGTTGTTGTGATCTTTGCTCGGACTTGGTTGCCGCGCGGTAACAGGCGATCCCACGTTGGAGGAGATCTCGGCCCTCGGCCCCGGCGATGTGATCTTGGGCTCTAGCGGCGTCAGCTTTGGCGTCCGGCCATGCTGCTCGGGCAGCGTCTTCAGCGGCGCGAGACGGGCTGGGGTCGTGGGACGCGACAGCGGTTGCCGGATCGCGGCGATGAGGCGATCCGTGTTGCGGAAGCCGGCATCGACGTCTGTTGAGGCGGAGGGTTGGGGAGCTGTCCGTGTCGGCGGGGGTAGCTGCCTGGGCTTCGGAATCGGCGTCTCGATGGCCTTCCCCGTGGCGTCGCCGAGTGGGACGAGCGTCTCGACTCCGTTGACCATCCGCCATACGACGGCGCACTTCCGCTTGCGGCTCTTGACCGCCGCAGAAATCGAGCTTCTGTCGTCGCCGCTGGATGGTCCTTGTGGGTTCGGATGCGGCGACAGCGGCGATGTTGTCGTCGTCGCCCGTTGCGCCTTGTCCGAGGCCGCAGGACTGGACTTGCGAAGCCTTTTGCGTCTTGTGGGAGGAAACGACATAGTCGCCGGATCCAGCGAGCGATTCGTCATGGGGGACGGCATAATGGTCGGGTTTAGCGGGCGATTCGTGATGCGCCCAAGATCTTGCATAATCTTCCAGACCAAGTATGCTCCGTTGAGTTTATGATCGCGGACGGAGGCAGGACGCTTGGCAGCTGGATTTAACTTGGGTTCTCTGGCCGCTCTGGCCACCCTGACCCGTCCTTCCGCCACTGAATCTGGGAATTGGCACAGTGCTGGTGACGGCATCTCTTGTGATGACATTTGTTGTGGTGGGTTTAGCTCGTTTGATGTTTGCCCGTGCGCGAACGACGACGTATTGCCATCTTTCTCTTGTTTGCAACCCAAGGCATCGCTCTCTCGGCCCTTCTTGGATGTGTTTTCCGTACCCTTCTTTCGATTCTTAGACTCGGCGCTGCTTTGCTTGCGTGACAGCTTCATCACTTTCACCTTGTCCTCGTCAGGGGGCGCGGCGCCGGGCGGCAGCCAGAGAGCAGGCTTTCTCTGCTGAAGGTCGCCCACCCACGCATCACAGTCCCATTGGACCCAATAGTCAATGATGTCGGCCCAGACGCTCTCGGGGGGCTTCGTGAAATTCACAAACACCACCTTTCCCCCACGATCGTGCACAGCCTTGGCAAACTCCCTCACCAGCACCTTTAGTCCATGGACGCGCATGCTCGTGCCCAGGATCAGCAGCATGTCTGGGCCAAGCGAGAGATCGTGTTGGACCAGAGGACTGATAAGGTGGGCGTGCGGATGTTCTTCACCGTACAGTACGATGTCCGGTCGAAGCTTGCCAACCCCGAGGGCCCGTTTGCCTCGTTCCTCCCGGGCCGCCGTAGCCCCGGCACAGTGCGGGCACGTCGGCTGCCGGCCGGCAAGGGTATCTGCCAGTCGAGTCTCGTCATCCCACGGCGCGGTGCGGGCGCAGACAAAGCAGCGGAGCTCGGCCAAAGACCCATGCAGGAATACGCACTCGACGCCCCGGTTGGGAGCGGCAGGGGCTGATGGTGGGGTCGGGGCTGCGGAGGTTGACATCGAAGCATCGTTAGACGTAGAGCTGAGGTCTGAGGCTGATTGCGGGAGTTGTGTGGTTTGTGGCGGCCCTTCTCTGGGATCTGTAAGGTCGGGATCATGTCCATGTTGCTGGCTTACCCGAGGCTGAGGCTGAGCCTGTCGTGCCCCACCCTTCTGCGATGGCCCCTCCGTGTTCCCTGAGGCACCTTCGGCAGCCTTAGCCGAGCTCTTCAAGCCGCCAGAGACGCGGCCAGCCCTTGCAGAGAAGCGGTACCGGCTTCCCGCTCCTAGCGACAGCGAGGTACTGAGGCCCACCCGCTCTTCAAGCTGGTCAATATTTTGGGTGTAGCACCTGACAAGCTTCCTACTATCACGTAGAACACTGAGAAAACGATGGCTGCTCGTCGGTTCGGCAGTGCGTACTTTCTGGCGAAGTGTCGACACAAAAGTGTAGAACACGGAGGTCTTGATAGGACAAGACCAAATCTGCGCGTCAAACAGATCTCGGCCCTTCATGATGGGGAGCGAGGACCGGGAAGAGCCGACCGACGTTTGTGACGACAACGCGGTGGAAGGCTCTTCGCTTTCGGACCGGGACGATTCGCTCTCTTGACTGGATGGAGGGCATGTCGACTCCTGATAGGGGTCAAACGCAACTGGAGGCGGAGACGAGAGCGGCGAGGAGCTTCGCGGGAACGAATGTAGCAACTGAGGTCTGGGCTGCGGGCGAGGGGTACCGAGCGTAACGTTGGGTGGAGATGAGGGAAATGGAGGAGGCGGTTCCATAGCCGGCCGCTGCGGGTGTGCCTCTTCGGCATCCATCTGTCGGGGAGAGATTCGGGGGCTTTGAATGGGCGTTACAGACCGTATCGGCGTGGAATCCGAGACGGACGGGACTGATTCTTGCTTTGCCGTTCCCGCATTCCGTCGGGGGTCCGAGGTCTCGGGACGCAGCTGCGGGAGGGTGGAGACTGGCGAAGGCTTGCCGGACGGGTGCGCCTCTTCCTTATCAATGCGGTTTGCGGGTTCACCTTGCGCCGCCTTGCTATCGTTTGCCGCCCCTTTACATAGACCCGGGAATGGCCTTTCCACCGCCGGGGTCACTCGTCCGTCGACGCCGGAGTCATCACGGGATACACGTCGTCGTTTTGTCGGCCTGTCGTCGAACGAGGCGTCTGAACCGACATCGCTGTTGCCGTTGGCAGCTTGGTGCTGAGCTGCATCGAACTGGGCCTGAATCAGTGAATACAGACCATTCTCGGAACGGAAGTCCTGGAGGCTGGTCAGTGCGGAGGGATCTCGGAAGCGAGGTGGAGTGCGTCTTACGGGAATGCCCGAGTTAGTGCTGATGCCAGCGCCCGTGATGACAACAACCTTCCGTGCCTTCCACAGCGTATTCGCGATGTCCTGCAGTAACGGGTCGCAGCCTGGCTCAACGTGGGTTGTCGGCATCCTGACTGTGCAGGTTATTGATCCAACATCGGGGGAGCGTGGAACAAGACACCGGTGAGGTACCGCGGTGGCAGAAGGATTCCGTCTGGCAGTAGCCTATCGTCTCATGGTTCGTAACTTGGGAATGATGGAGAGCTTCGCGGTCAATTGGATTGTCCCAAATGGAAATCGAGACGTCCAGAGCCGACAATCGCGTTCGGCGCCGAACGGCGTTGGGGCGCGTTTGAAATCGGACGATGGTGGGGCATGTACAAGCTTAAGTGACAGCGCGCGCAACTGGGGATTTTCGAGGGCAGATGCGCACCATTGGTTGGATACAGGCGTTGAGAGAAGTCGCGAGTTTCGCAGTGTGTCGTCCGCGCAAGACAGGACTTGTTGTCAGTCGACCTTGAACCTGGAAGCTGCAGATGCGGATGACGAGTGTTTGTGGTGGATGCGACGCGCTTGAAAGTGGCGCGCGAGAGCTCGAGACCCTGCCGTCCGCCGCGTCCGCCAAGAACCGGGGTCAGCTCCACTACGAGACGTACCTTTCCGTGACTTCAAGAATTTGATTTACAACGGGTAGGGTCGGGTGAAATGGTATAATTGCATGTCGTCTATTTGGGGATTATGCAACGCTTCCAAGTTTACTGATATTGTCTCAATCCAGACAACGGACGCAGCGAGAGGCTTGGGCGAAGCTCTTAAAGCTGTTCGATTTTGCGAACCAAGGAACCCAGAGGCCCACAAAGCGCCGAGACCCGCAGATGGAGCTTGGGCCCACCTGGTGCAGGTTTCTGGAAGTCCTGGAGAAGGATGGCGCTGGTCCAACGGTCCAAGACCACGCTCAAGCGAACCGGAGGCTGGACCGGAGGTTAGCCCAGAGGCTTCGTCTCAACGGTTCGCTGCGGGTACAAATTTGGCCATGCTGCTGTTATGACCAGCGCTCCATAGGAAGTTGGTGCCAAGGATGAGATGGACCGTCTTGGAAAACGGTGGTAATCAGCCACACCCAGGTTCATCACTAGCCGCTCCCGCTTGGGTCTCCGTGCTCCTCCCGTAGACGCCGCCATCAAGGATGATGGCTTCATTGTCATCCAGGTCGTCTTGGACCCTCCGCCACCGGGTGCTCCTGTCCTTCCTCCCTTCCAGCTCGGCCCCCTTTCCCTTGACGTCGTAAACCGGCCTAATCAGCCCACCGAGGAGTGGATTCCGGCTAAACACTCCGCCCTGGCCCTTACTCCCATCCGTGTGACCCAACGCTGGCATACTGTCCCCTCCCATATCGTCGCTCTCTTCTTGCTCCGGACTCGGCGGCCGCTCCACCCTAGTCGTCTTCTTAAACACCTTCTTCCCCGTCAGATCGATACTGATCACCTGCTGCCGCTTCTCATACTCGGGCTTGGCATTCCACTCCATCTCCCGGAGCAGTTTCTGCTGCCGCTTGAGCGCCAGCGCCCGTTCCTCCGCGCTCGCCCACATGCTCCCCGCCGTCACCGAGACGTCGAAATCCGCCGCCTCGTCCCGCACCGTTGTGCGCTTGGCGTTCTGCGCCTGGAACGCGAGCAGCTTGTCCCGATGCTGCATCGCCATGGCCTCGGCCACCGTCAGATCGTCAGCGCTTGGACCTCCCCGCGGTTTGGCGAACGGCCGCGGCGTCCCGCCCACGTCCGCCCGCTTGTGCGCCTCCCGATCCATCGCCTGCTTCTCGCGCCCCCGCTCGGCCCGCAGCTCCTTGATCATGCTCTGCACTTCGGCCGTGCTCAGCAAGGGCTGTCCGCAGAAAGTACACGGTCCCAGGCCTTCCTTGATGCAGATTACCTTGCCGCAGTTGAGGCAGTTGGGCGCGGCTTCCAGCAGGGGGTGTCGCGTCGCAACACAATTGCAGCAGCGCGCGGCGAGGGCCGAAGCGGTGTTGGAGGCATGAGACGGGTTGGTCGTGATTTCGAGGGAGCGGATTGCCTGGTCGAGGTCGACGAGCGCGGTTGAAGTGCCGTGCATGGGGACGCCGCCTGTGATGGATACTTTGGTGGTGGCGGTGGTCGTGTTGTTGCGGGAGGAAGATGGGCCGGGTGTGGAGGTTCGCGAGACTGGGTTGGACTTGGGCTTGGGTTTGGGGAGGCCGAGATCTGAGACGAGGGTGCCCATCGCCGATGGGGGCGGTTTCGACGGCTGTGGAGGCGGAGTCATCGACTTGGCCGATGGCGGCTTTCCGCGGTTGCCATTGCTGTTCGAGGGCGTTGACGTCCCTGGTTTCCCGGACATGTAGTCTTCCTGCTGGTCTTTCTTGTTGTACAGCGTCCCCGGTGCGAGATCGAACGATGCGACCTGCCGTGGTGGCAGGGTATGGAGGGGTGCCTTCTTCTTCGGACCACGGCGACGCTTCGGCACGGAGTCGACCTCGGAGTTCTGGCCCGAGCTGGTTGCAGTCGCCGGCAGTGCAGCCGTTGCGGTAGCCTGTCTAGGCTTCGGTTCGGCGCGGCGCGCGTTGAAGGTGGAAATGAACTCGACTACTTGGGGCGAGTCACCCAGCATGTTGGTGAAGTGCTCAGCCGCTTCGGCTTTGGAGAGCGTTGCGGCATACTCAAGCACCTGCTGGAGCCCGTCATCTGGCAGCGGAAGCAGCTGAAAAAGCTGCTCTTTGGACATTTCTAATCTGGGTCTGTTGTCAGCTCTGAGGAAGAGTGAGAACACGAACTTGATGTTAAGTAGTGGGGCACTGCCAAGCGGCGCCCGAGTCGGCGAGCCGCTTTCGGTTACGGCCCCACCTTCCGAGCCGCTCCAGCCTCCAACACTGGCACCCCCTGGCTAGAAAAAGCACCAACATGGAACGAAGTTCACTGTTAGTTAAGAGTTTCTTTATCTCCTTCTTCCTCCTCGTCCTCTTCCTCTTCTTCCTTTTCTTTCTGCTCGTTTTTCCTTTTTTCTTTCTTTTTAGTTTTCCTTTTTCTTTTTATTTTTCCTTTTTCTTTCTTTTTATTTTTCCTTTTTTCTTTCTTTTACTTGGGTTTAATTCTTTTTGCTTGACTTCTTATCGTCGTCAAGGATAGTTTGGAGTACGGCATTTTTGTTGACCATGGAGAGACTGGCAATACAAAACACCCCCTGAACGCCCGGGTTAGCGACTCCCCTGAGTCCCCTCAGAGCAATCGAGAAGGTCCTGGGCTAGCTCGTAGCCCAGGCATCATACCACTTGTAAGAAGCACAGCCTGAGCACTGCAGAGATGAGCAAAGTTTTCCGGCAGCAATCTCATTCAGGAATCACCACACGCGTGAGGTCGTTGTCCACGATTCTCGGGAAAAGGTGAAGTGTAATAATGGTTGTTTGCAGGTAAGGTACCTACCCTTAGTTTCGTTGAATATTATTTTTGGCCGTACTAACATTACACCAGTTATTATCGAGGACGCAGACTGCCCAAAGCCAGGATTTCCCCCAGCGCACCCCTCGCAGGCATATCTCAGCGATCCCAGGGCCCCAGGGGTCGCAAGCAGGCCTCTCAACAACAAAATAGGATTCGCTTCCTGCCTTCATCAAATAAGTACCCCGACAACGGCCCTCTTATTGCTTGACCTTCCCGTTTCTCAGTCCTGCCTCTCCCCGCTCGAGATCTCGTTTCCCACCATGAGCATCACTGCTTCGCCAGCCGTGCTCCAGTCCAAGGAGAGAGCCCGTGACCACTCCCTTGATTGTTAAGGCCATATTCAACAGCCATATGACGACCAACATGACAGCTAGCGCAGTCGACCAGACCTTGAAGGCAGCCGCGTCCAGTAGCTTGCCCAGCTGCACCGCCGCGTTTGTATACACCCCCTGCGGGAACCTTGTCAGCACGGTGCGGCAGGGAATGAGTCAGGAAGGTACCTAGTTGTATTTCGAATACTCACCCATGGAAAGACTACAGCCCAAGCAGGCAGGCCAAATGACAGCCCTCTGAACCGCCAATGATCCGTCGCAGCATGCAGGATGCTGACAATAGCAAAGATCCACCAGAACGTGCCCGTGCCCCAGGCAAGGAGCCCCGCGAAGATGCTCACATAGCCGACGGGCTTCGCAGCCTCGGCAGTGAGAAACGTGCCCCGCGCATAGCTCGCAAAGCTGCCGTGCAACACCGCGCCGGCCAGTCCCTGGAGCGCAAAGCTGCCCTGGCCCCAGGGGCCGCACAGGATCATGTCCTGGTAGACATGCTGGCGATTGGGCAGCGACCGGTCCAGCAGCCTCGCCCAGAACAGGACGTCGAGCGCCAAGGCCAGCGGCAGGCCCACGCCGACCAGGAGATACGACACGACGATGACGGGGACCTGAAGCGCCGGGCTGAGCTCGGCCGACTGGCAGATTGTGCCGCCGCCGGCCGCGGCCGTTAGGGCGGCGATGAGCGGCAGCTGGGACGCCGGGGACAGGTGCGGGATTCCCACGGGATACAGGCGGACAAACACGAAGGGGACTCCGATCGCGCCCACAGTGGCCAGGACGACGTTGATCCACCAGAGCACGTACAAGGCTATGCTCCAGCCTTTACTGCCCCACCCCGGTACCAGGACCAGCGACGCCATCTGGATGATGGAAGTGAACGAGATGACGACGCTGGTCAGGCAAGCCAGCTCGCTGATGTCATGGCTGAGAGCGGTGACAAGTTTCCGGGGGAAGAGGATGCAGCGCAGGATATACACGAGGACCATGGCGAGCAGGAGGACGATGGTGATGATCCAGAAGATGTATGAGATGATCTGGAGGCCGGGGAACTGGTAGTCCAGCTGATGCAGGATCACCGCCGTGATGCCCGTGCCTTGGGGTATCAGGAACCATTGCGAGGTGAAGTTGTGCAGGGGAGCTAGCCTGGCTGGTGGGGTCAACGAGGGATTGGAAGAGGCCATGCTGTGCCGGTATGGCAGCTTTCGCAAGAGTTGCTTGGGAGTTCGATGCCAGTAACAGCGGATGCTGCAATTGCCTCGTGGTCTCACAACAAAGGCACGAGTTGCCGAATATCACTTTCGGTACGATCCAGCGCCAACATCTCGCTCAGATTAGGTGGTAGTGTACATGCTCTCTGCCCTGCTTTGGACACGGCGAATGACGTCTTGGCTGCCGTTCCCGACCCGCCCGACCGGAAACTTGGCGTGGAGTGCAATGCCGGAGCCCGGAAACCCGCCACACCTCCGGACAAAAACAGCCGTAACCAAACAGCAAGACGGAGCGAAAGTCACCAGTACAATACCTTATTTATCTCATTTCTTTCTTTTCCTTATCTTCTTCCTCTTCCTCTTCTTCCTTCTCTTTCTTTTAATCTTTTTTCTCTTCTTTCTTTTTTTTTTCTTTTTTTTAGATTTAATCCTATTTGGTTGTCTCCTTGTCGCTCAAACTGTCGGGTACCTACCTTTAGGTTGGTGTACGGCTTTTTTCTTCGGCCATAGGGAGCCTTCTTTCGGCCTGTGGGTCCTTACCCCACATGATACGTCCCACCAGTTCTTGAACTGTGGGCGTGGGAAAAGACTGGTAATCTGTATAACGGCGGTGATTCAGTATAAAGAAGAAAGCTTCTGTGACTGTGGGCAGGTTGGCCGGATTACTAAGGTCGAACAAACAAGAGAAACTCCAGCGGACAATCCCCACCCCGCCAGGAGGCTCCCAGTCAGTCAGCCTATCAGCCAGTACAAAAACAGTAATGGTGATACAGGTCTTGGTGTTGAGGTTCATATATCCCCGCCCTACTAATCTCTATGTAGATGCCGCTAGGACAGAAGGGAGCCCCTATGAACCATAATTATTCGGTTCAGTCAACGCTCGCTAATCTGTGCTGAGAGTGAGGGCAGACTGGCAGAGACTACGCTAGCCAGCCACAGGCAGTACAAGTACACAGGAAACAGGGCAGAGACCGGGACGCAGGCCAGCTCTGTGCATGAAGGACGGCAGGTCCCAGAGAGTCAGAACCTTCTCGCAAGCACTTCAATCTGTGTGACCCTTATATTTCAGCAATCTGGATTACAACTAAGAACCCTCACAGCCAAATTACTAGTGTCAAAGCCATCTCTGCGCTGCCTTATCCTAAAGCCTTCTCAGGTCCGATGTACGAGGATAAACGATTACGTCGTGGTTGAAAATCGTCGACGAGCAGCGATGAACGCGTCCTTGGAGGGGGGCATGATAATAATGATCGAAGAGCATTGGGCCAGCAGACTTGGCGGGCCGCGCGCGGACAGCAGTAATCGGCTGCAGGTCCCGATTGTGCATGGCCGGTCGGGGTGCGACGCGAAATATGGGTAAGCATGTGATAGGAAGGGCGGAGAGAAGGTTGAGGACATAGGCGAAGGTGAGCCATCCGCATGGCTTACGGCTCAATGTTGATCCTCGCCAACGCTGATGCTTCTACTAGGTATTGGCCCACCGACGTCCATCCGTATATGTAGGTTCTTACGGGATGACTGGGCTCTGGTATGTGGAAACCCAACAGTACTTTAAGGTTTTGTTGGGAAATCAGGGTTCTCCGCTCATCGTTCTTCGCATACCGTTTTGGGAATAAGAGAGGCTGTGACTGGTTGACAGCATTACTCAGCTGCCGCATTCCGCTGCGGCGCAAAGAATACAAGCATAACCTTCCTCATTGAAGTTCGCTTTGCCCTCGTTCCTGTATCGAATGACTCAGCAATGTTCTAGATGTGGGATGTGTGCCCGTGGTGACGTATTGTGCTGAGTTCCCCGCAGGGCCGGCAATATGGAATCCCAGCAGTGGTGTTGGTGTAGAAAGTCTATATAAGTTGCCTCGATGGCTATTTCCACATATCCTCCCTCACCTCATACCAAGCACCGAAGCCGTCCCTAATACTAGTAGCATCAAACACAATGGCTTCCGACATCGCAGCCGCCAAAGCGTACACCAACCTCCCTCCCCTCCTATCCCCACCCGACACAACCAACTGATTATCCATCTAGCAAATACGCCGGCCGGCCACGAGAAACCCTCAAAATCCTCTACGACCACGAACTGCGCAACTGCCCGGGTAAATCCATTGTCGGCCTCGAGCTGAACTACGCCCCCGGCGGGTGGAGCCCGCCGCACCGGCACGCGGGCGCGACGGCGGTGGCCTACGTGCTCGAGGGCGAGTTCCTCAGCGGCATGAGCGGCAACCCGCCGCGGGTGTACAAGCCAGGGGAGCAGTTCGTCGAGCTGCCCGGTTGCCACCACACCGTGTCGGACAACGCGAGCAGCACCGAGCCCATGAAGGCGATCGTCGTGCTGGTCGTGGACACGGCCGTGTTGAAGACGGAGAAGGGGTACGCGGCGCTGGTGGAGATTGATGAAGGTTGGGAGGATGGTTGAGGGCTGGCATGTACGGGATATGCTGTGTCGAGGCTCCTGAAAACTAGGTATTATTAAAGTGCCGAACTGTTGGTCTTTGTTCTTACTGTCCTTCAATCCTGGATGCACGAGGCTCATTGTGTTGGCTATCAGCGATAATACCTAAGTTGAACACTTTGACTGTGAGTTTTAGAATTTCAGCTGTTCTGAGAACAGGGTGCCATGACGGACATGGTGACCAAGTCAAGGATACCATAGCGCTCAACAATAACAGCTCCAAGACCGCGTCGGGAATCGGGATCCAGTTTTACAGAGTAATGTGGCACCAAGCTAATGAAGCCGCGAAGAGAATCAAATCCAGCCTGGATTTGACAGTAAAGATAAAGGGTATACGCGATGTTCAAGTGATGACTTACAAGCCGCACAAACCAACGTCCTGAGACTCCAACACCGCTAAATGGTCTCTCGCGAGATTGTTGAAGCTCTGTATCTTCCTCAGAGCATCTATGCAGAACTCCAGCTCGCCATCAACTGACAACTCATTTTCTGCGTCTGATCCCAGATTTGGATAAGTGTCATGTCCGCCCACTCTCCGTTTCCGATCCGCCGTTAGTTGTGACGCACCCAGGAAGATGGCTAACGGCAAGAATATGTGGGCCTTGGCTCGCGAGTCGTGTGTTAGCGTGGCGTGTCTTCCAGACCATGCAAGGTGAGGTCAGCTCGGCATCTGGAAGGGCTCACCTTGAAATATCCAATGTGTTCATGTGCTCTAGCGAAGCCTGCGATCTCCCGTGCGGCGTGCGTGCCGCGATGCTGGTATTCCATGACGGCGGCAGTGCAATGACTATCCACACCTAATGCTTCGGCAATCTGACACAGGAATATTGTCGTGGCGTGCGCCATCATGAGTGCGAAGAGCAGCATAGGATCATCGGTCGCCGGGACCAAGGGGCTGTTCATACTTAGGGAGTCGAGCGCTCCTCTCAGCACACCGTCCAGTAATTCGTGCCGAAGCCAGAAGTCCAATGATGAGGTTCCAGATGCTCGTTCAACACTTGAGGACTGGCAGTGAGATAGCGCACGGCCACTGATAGTGGCCACTATGGCGACCTCTGCTAGCGGGGACAGGAAATCGTGGTTGCCCGAGGCGATGGCGTCCGACAAGAAGCATCCTGGTATGGGATGGCCTCCCTGAAAAGCCAACTCCGGAGATGGAAGCCGAGTGCATACCTGTCTCCATACACGGTTAGATAGCTGTCAATGGGCGTGGATGATGACCGTCATGGGGTTTGCACCATGTGGTCCCAAGAAGTAAACAACCGACTTACAACTTCCTCGGTCAGTGTCAGGGGACACCTGCTTCGCAAAGATATAAGGCGATCAAGGCAGTAGGCCACCCAAAAAGTCCTCCTTTTCTCTTCTGTCACCACAGGCTCCTCGCCCTCGATCGTGTTCCCCGGCTGGTCGAGTTGATGGAGGCCTGCGAGTTGCACCAACCGAAATGCTCGCCCTGCACTGATCGATGCCCGGCAGTAACTCGAGCGGGCAAACTCATAGAAGGCGACGAGCAGCCACGCCTGCACCTGCTCGATGCGCACGAGGTGCGCGTCACAATCCGCCATGTCGATTGCATCGAGTATCTTTCTTGTCTCGGTATAAAAGATTTCCCTAAGGTTCTCGAATTGCGACGAGAGCGCCATGGCGAGGGTCCACATGGCATACTGGAGACACAGCGCGTAGTCCGGACCGTCGGTGCATGTCGTCCGCTGCGTCTTGGAGAAATATTGCCAGTGGTTGAGTATCGGGATGTTCGGGTGCACTCGGTCAAAGTAAAGCTGGTCTCTGAAGCGGCCTGCGTTAGCTCAAGCATGGAGAGTTGCCCGGTGTGGGAGAACTCTAGAACACTCGTCACGTAAGGGCAACGTACAGGTCCGCACGCATCAAGTCATCGATGAATGTCTTTTTTGGCGGCAACGGAGGCGTAGGAGGGAATTTGAAGGGCGCAAAACTCGAACAGGCGGGGGTTGGGGTTAAGGGGGATACCTGGACGTGTATCCCGTCCTGCCAAAGCGGCTGATGCTGGCATGGCAACGCGAGTATAGGTGATCCAGTTTCACAGCCCGGCGTAGTTGTGAGACCGTCAGTCGCGGTGGTTGTGACAGGGTCCCCCGTAAGCATCGTCAGGCCCTCCTCAGCATGGTCGATGCTTAAGCGGCGCTCCAATGCTACTGCTTGGTATCAGTATCGAGTAGACCGTGTTATATTGCTGGCCTACCAATCCGACTGCGAAGAGCCTTGAGATCGCCTTTCTTGGGCCCTCTTGCGAGGCGGTTGTTGTTGACTTCGCAGATGATTCCAACGTCCGCGCAGGTTCCGCATTGCGGTCGTTGCCTGTCGCCTGGCGGTGATGTGGTTTCGTGTTAGTACAGGTGACGAGGCGGCATCTGCGAGAGCTTCGTGTGGTCGTTGCTCACATCGTAGCTTCCGTTTCCGACACTGTTCGCACGCCGCGCCCGGCAGTTGCCTTGGTTGGCCGGTAGTGCCTGCCCGATGGCTGCTACCCTGACCTGTTCGTCTGGCTGCTGCCATGGGAAATCGCAATAGGCTGGGGAAACAATACCAGGTAGATTTGGGTTAGGGAAGAGCGGGAGGGACGGACCGGTTTTTGATCGCTCAAGACAACCTGACAACCTCACGTTCGTCACTGCAGGGTATGCAGCCGGTATGACAGGATAGGTCGCGCGGAGTCCACCCTTTTCTGTTTCTCCACCAGGTTCCTGGCGTCCGACCTGTTGCAGCAGCACGTCATGCCAGGAGTCAGCGGTCTTCTGCCGCCCTGCTTCCACCCTAACGACGTGCGATTGCCATGCTTCGACACTTCAACATGAATGGACAGCATCGCCTATGCTCCCCGATTCCGCGCTAACACACTCCGGTCCGGTCTCGGTCCAGGGAAGCCTCGGCGGCGCTGATCTTCCAGGCTCCCCGGCCCATCGGCCCATCCCATTGATCCGCTCGAGCTCCACAACCCCCGCGACGGGAACCGGGCGGGAACTTGTGGGGTCTTCGTTGAGACCGGGCTTGATGGCAACAGGGGTATGCGAATGGAACGCCGCAAACCTTGTGCACGCATTGCATCCTTGCGCGGACGATAGTGACTTCAGAGGAACTGGAAAGGAACAAGCCGCATCATTCCCATCGAACGTCATACCGTCCTATTATCAATACAGACGTCTGCTTCCACTGGGGCCGCTTTCTTGCCACGGCTCTGCCCTGCTTCACGTTCGCCCTACCGGTAGTGTGCTCTGAGCGAGCCGCAGTCCGCACCGTATCTGCTAGTGGGTGATCGGCAGCAGCCTCACAGCAGGGATCCTGGCTTGGCCATCTCGATCCTGACTCTTGTTGTCCCAAAGCGGGAGCTCGAACATGCACCTTGTTTGCTCCCAAGCTCAGGGTTCACCGCAGTTGGATATCTTTCCCCATCAGAATCCCCATTCAGCTTTCTACTATGTGGTTGCACAAAAGTATCAGCAGAGCACTTCCGCAACGGGTAGGAGCAACCACTTTACCCTGCGGCACCGACCTCATGTGTACCGTACTTACACCGTCTTGGCCCTGGACCGCCACAAAATTGTGATGCCGACTCAGTATCAGGCTCTCTGTTCCGTTCTCGACCACAAACTCCCCGACATTGTCGCAGCCAGTCCAGTTCTCGTCCCTCATGGATCGCTACCTATATAGCCACTGGATCTTAGGTATAATACCGGGTGTGCTGGGCTCACGGGAGGCACATACTGCCATGGCCATCAGTCGAGAGACTGTGAGAGAAGGGTGCCCCCTTTCGGTGAGCCTCAGTCCGATGTACAAGTCCCAGCCAATACATGCTTGCCGGTGAGATGGGCTACGTATTTGGCTTCTGAGTCTAACCGACAAAATAGTTATCCTGCTGGTTTCAATGTTAAATAGACACCACCGCCACGTTGCTCCTTGAGATTTGCGCCACGGCGTCCTCAGCCCAACCAGGTCCATCGCGATGGTTAATCAGCAAGCTTCCGGATCTAGGCCAATGCAACTGCTTTCCGAACCATCGGATAATAGCTCCGATACAAGACTGCCATCTTGACCTTGAGGCGATCCCCAATTCATGTGCACTGGCAATGCACCGCGCAGTTTCTTTCCCAGCATCCCAGTTGGCCGCTACGGCAGGTAGATTCAGTTTCGCAATGCTTCCACAGTCGAAGACGAAAGCCGAAAAGGAAAAGGCCGGGCTTACGATCCGGCATCATGCAGCATGCTGCACTATACCATTTTGCAGACTCACGGTGCTTTCCAACTTGGCTCCTGCCTAGTTTGGCTTTCCGTTGTGACCAAATGACCACAATATCAGTTGAGTCGGGCCGCCTTCAGCCGTCAGCCGGTCTCCGATGGCTGCTTTCAACCACTCGCAAGACCTCGCTCAGCTGCGCAAGGTTGCCACGGGCACACCTCCCGAGAAGCCACATTCACAATGCGGTGTGACGGCGATCAACAAACATCTACCGACTCACCGACCCAAGGCCATGGCTTTGGGGTGAGCGGTGCTTCCAATGTGATGTTTGTGGAACAGGTGGCATGTGGCGATCGGATCTGCGAGCTCTGTACGACATGAACCATTCGAATGAAGCAACGCGTGTTTTTGCGTTCGAATAATGTGACAGTCTGCAGCTGACGCATACACCAGGTCTAAATCTCATGTTGGGGCCTTTTCGGCGGTCCATAACAGCCAGAGGTATCAGCGAATGCTTCGTATCCTGCCTCTGGCGTCGCGAGGTCCGTTATATGTTGGGGTTCTGAACTGGGTCAGGAAAGACCTAGTGTTGGATGCCGGGGAGCATCGTTTTATTGACGCGCAAAGGAGCTGGGACTCTGATCTCTATTATCCTATCACTACCGCAGCTCACTGCACCACCCCCGCGCGGAGAGATGTTGCATCCTCAACGTGCCAATAGCTAAGGGCCAAAGCCTACAGGATCAGGGATACGGGTAGTCAGGTTTGGGGGTCACGGACCACAGGTGGAACGTAATAGGGGATCGATCTACAGTCACACAAGCCGTTACCATCGTCCACTCATGCGGTACAAGACCAGTTATGCGACCAACCATGTGCTCCATGTGAACCAAAGCCGAAGGATAGCAGCCGGATCGGAAACACCAGGGCGGCGATCGCCTCGATTGTACCACATAGCACACCCAACCAGCACGCTGAAGACGATCTCACTGTCTGCCGGGCTTTTCCGTCACACCCAGAAATGGACACTGTCATTGACAGCCGCTCATCACACAGGTTATGCATGGGCCACTAAGCGTCACGGATCCAGAGCAAACAAACAGGTCTACATTCCACACCAGAAGTCGAATTGGATTGGCCGACAAAGGATTGGGCGGCATACGGAGCCGCGGCGTGATCTCACTGAAATGGACAAGACGCCGAGAGCCCAGGCACGTTCGCCACAAGTTCCCCCCGTCCCCCCCCTCCCCCACACAGACAATTTATTCCGCCCGGCGGGCTTAACCCGAAAGGGC